>CM046891.1:4758115-4893029 GCA_025688845.1 Cucumis hystrix | reverse complement strand
TTATTTCTTTTCCGGTTTTTTTTCATTTCTTTTTTTCTCTTTCCTTGTTTTATTTTCTTTCCTGTTTTTTTCTTTTCTATTTTTTTTTTCACTTTCATCTTTTGAAGATGGAGCACACCAAGCTTGATCGAAGACGAAAATGGAGATGGAGATCCTGCGGCACATCGAAGACTGAGATCGAGATGGAGATCCGATCTACTCGATTGCGACACATCGAAGATGGAGATGGAGATCCGCACATCAAAGATGAAGATGGAGATGGAGATGATGATCTTCTATACTGCAACACATGGAGATGGAGATGATGATCTTCTCGACTGCAAATGATGACGGCTGCTGCAACATGTCGAAGATGCAGATGATGATCTTCTCGAGTTCAACACATGGAGAAGAAGATGATGATCTTCTCGACTGCAACACATGGAGATGGAGATGATGATCTTCTCGACTGCAACACATGAAGATGATGATCTGCTCGACTGCAATAGATGAGGACGACTGCTGCAACACGTCGAAGAATATGGAGATGAATCCTCTCAGCTGCAACACATTGAAGAAGATGAAGATGAATCCTCTCGGCTACAACATATATGAGAATGAAGATGAATCCTCTTGGCTGCAACACCTGTAAAAAGATGAAGATGATGACAGCTGCTGCAACACGTTGAAGATGCAGATGATGACGGATGTTGCAACACATCGAAGAAGATGGAGATGAATCCTCTCATCTGCAACACATTGAAGAAGATGAAGATGAATTCTCTCGGCTGCAACATATGTGAGAAGATGAAGATGATGAAGATCCTCTCGGCTGCAACACATGGGAGAAGATGAAAATGAATCCTCTCAATTGCAACACATGGGCGAAGATAAAAATGAATCCTCTTGATTGTAACACGTCTTGACTGCAACATGCGAAAGAAGATGAAGATGAGTCCTCTCAGCAGCAACACGTCGAAGAAGATGAAGATGAATCCTCTCAGCTGTGGCACGTGGAAGAAGATAGAGATGAATCCTCTCGACTGCAACACATGAGAGAAGAAGATCCTCTCAGCCACAACACTTGGGAGAAAAGATAGAGCTCGCTACTTTGACTTTGCCCCCTTTCTTTTTCTGTTGTAACTGATTATGAATTTCATTTTCTATTGAGATTACATCATCACGATGAAGCATAATACCTTTTTTTTTTCGTGCGCTGAACTTAAACTTTAAGCTGCCTACGTACCCTTTTTATAATATAGGAATCAAGTCATAACTTAGTTCAATTGAGCTTTTTTTTTTTTTGTCATTCACCTTTTAAGCTCTTGTGGACTAGGAGCATCATGCAGTTTAGGCTCTTGTGATAAGGAGCTTCGCACATTTAACAACTTATATTTTCATCAAATATTTGTTTACTTTCTTCATTTGTAGAATTGATGAATATAATAAGTCTTGGCTTTACGATCAAGGGACCTTCTGTGTTTATGTCAACAGATAACTTCCTCTTCATGAGTGATGGGACACAACTGCGTATCTTCTAGCCATTGTTTTCTTCATGAAGTGATTTTACCTTCAAAGTTTTCATATCTTTTTCATGTTGATCGCTTGTCATATTTAGTCGATCAAAAGCAGATGTTGAAGGTTGATCTTTCTTCGATGTGGAGACACTTAGTCTTTTGAAGGCTGAAGTTCGAGTGGAAGTAGATGTTGAACATTGGTTTTCTTCTTCTTTCATGGCCATACTCAATCTTCGAAAGATTGAAGATTGAGTAGTTGAAGGCTTGATACGATCAAAGACAGAAGTCCTTTACTTAATTTCATTTAAATTGTGATTTCTTCAGAAGATGCATAATTGTTGTCGACTTCTGTTATACTGACAACATGACATGCATTGACTTCTAATACTTCCTTGGGATGATCATCAAGGAAGCTTCTTGGGAGGAATTCTCTCAAAGTTATCGACCGTCGAGGTCGGAAGAAGTCTTCATCTTTTCCTTTGACAGGCTTAAGCTTCCACATCTTCTTGTTTCTTTTTCCCTTTTTTCATGGAAGATTTTTCCTTTTACATGCTTTTGACGGAATGACGACTCCTTTTGAATGCAATTTGGTTGTCTTCCTTTACGACGAGTCACAACTATCCATCATTTGTCATCATCTCCAACAGGCTCTTCTTTGTTTTGGGAGTCTGTCTTCACGATCCTTTGTTGTAATTGAACAACTATAGGTTCAAAAGTCCCAAACTGAATTAAGCTTTTCCTTTTATCATAAAGTTGTATCGATGGTCGAACACTTGAAGTCATCTGGACTGCAACATGATTCGTCTCAGCTACTTCATCAATATCCAGCTCAATCTTCTTTTCACGAGCCAACTTTAGAATCAACTCTTTGAACACGAAACACTTTCCAACAGGGTGACTAATGACCCGATGATACTTACAGTATTTAGGATCATCTACTTTTCCTGCTTGTTCCTATCGTTTGCATTATGGTAATTGAATAAGTTGCTTCTCTAGTAGCTGCTCGAACATGTCTGCAACACCAGAGTCAGGAAATGGATAAACTTTTTCCTGTCTTTCTTTAAGAGTTGGGCGTCGCTTTTCCTCATTATCATGCTTTCCTTCAATTTTTGTTTCTTTTCTTTTAGAGAAAGATTTCAAAGGGGTTGCATGAACAACCATAGACTCATTTATGACACTATTTGCAATCATTTTAGTGTCATCAATTTCATTCTTGTCACTCCTCATTTTTGGAACCAAGAAATCTTTTGCTCCTCTGCGAGTGATACTTAGTTCCATATCATGGGCATGAGTCGCCAACTCTTCAAACGTGCGTGGTTTTATCCCCTGCAAAATATAGAGAAGTTCCCAATGCATGCCTTGGGTGCACATCTCAACTGCAGACATTTCTGTGAGCTTGTCTTTGCAATCCAGGCTTAGAGCTCTCCATCGGTTTATGTAGTCAATGACGGACTCCCCCTTTGGTTGTTTGGTATTTGTCAACTCCATCATGTTGACGATGCGTCGGGTGCTGTAGAAGCGATGGAGAAAGACCCCCTCAAGCTGCTCCCAACTGTCAATGGATTCATGTTCCAGGTCGATGTACCAGTCAAAGGCGTTTCCTTTCAGAGTTCGAACAAATTGTCTTACCAACAAATCTCCTCTCGTACCAGCAGTTTCACATGTTTCAATGAAGTGAGCAACATGTTGTTTTAGGTTACCCTTTCCATCAAACTGTTGGAACTTGGGTGGTTGGTATCCATTCGACATTCTGAGATTGTCGATCCTCTTCGTATATGGTTTGGAAAATAGAGAGAGAGTTTGAGCAGGTCCACCATATTGAGTGTTGATGGAGTTTGCAATAATCTCTTGCAACTGCTGAACAGACAACGATGCAATTGAGGTCGAATTTTGTGGTTGACATTCTTGCATAACTGCCTTCCCTTTGTTAGTATTTTTTATAGTATGTGTATGGCTTGATTCAGTAGCATCACGACGTTCGATGTGATTCTTAAGAGATGCAATCTCATTATCCTTTTCTTCAACGGCCTTCATGAGCATGTTGATCTTCTTTTCAAGATCAGCCATTCTGTCTTCACTTGTATCCACGCCAGTCACCATAACCGACATGATATTTGGATGAGGCATCTCCTTATTCGAGCGTTCATAGGAAGAAATTTGTTCGTCGATCACAGGATTTTCTTTGATTATAATTCCACCTTTCGGTGGCTTGGACAATTGCTCCCAAATGTTCTTTGCGACTTCAAAGGATGGCATTTCCTTAGATGATTGAGTCTCCCTTGAGCGGCTGCGAGTATTTGGCTGCTTGCCGATGTCACTTGAAGCTTTGGAAGTATTGCCTTGGGATGTCATGATTTCTTTAGATGTTCTTCAAAAGAGAAAGAGATGAAAGGTAGAGATTGTCCCACTGGGCGTGTCAAACTGTTAACACGAGATTTCAAAGAAATGTATTTCGTGGAATTGAATTTTGTATATTGATGAATATTGTGAATACAATCTCTAATATTTACTCCTTTGATGCTTTCTCTCGAATACAAGTTAAAACTTAGAACTTCTTGATCTTCGATCTTTAGGATGTTGTAGTTGCAAGTCGATTTGAACTTCGATCTTCTGGAATCCAAGGAAAGTTTAATCTTCCACAATCTTTCAGAAGTTGTTGATCTCGAAGTTGATACGAACTTGCACGTCTTGAGAGTTGGTAGAAGTTTGAATCTTCAATTCTTTAGAGCTTCAGAGCTTCAATTATTCCTTCAACAAAAGACCCCAAAAATGAATGGCAAGGGTCTCTATTTATAAATAAATTTTATGGGCTTTAGTTGAGCTTGAGCTCATTTGCTTGGTGGGCTTGGACTTGGGTCCATTTGCTGTTGGGCTTGGACTTGAGCTCATTTGCGAGTTGGGCTTGGACTTGGGTCCATCTGCTTCTTGGACTTGGGCTTGAGCCCATTTGTTCATTGGATCATATTTACTGTGATGATGTGGCATAATTTAATTGGTCAAAATTTCTTGCTCAACACTTTCATATTATGTAATGAAGTTAAACATTTAAAAAGATAATCAATAGTTAATATTGATTTTATATTGTTTATAATAAATAAGTAAAAAGAAATATTAATCTTTCAAAAGTTACAAAGCCTTTTGAAATCTCATCATTTAATATAAATTCATAATCTTAAGAAATTAAATTATTGAAATAAATAGATAAAAAATTTCATATCATATAATGAAGTTGAGAATTTGAAAAGATAATCAATAGTTAATATTGATTTTATTCTTTATATTAAATAAATAAAAATAATAATAAATCAACTATAAAATAATATAATTCATAAATTTCTTTTAGAAAACTCATCGAATATAAATTACTTGTTTTTCTTTTTTTGTTTTTATATTAAACAATAACAAAAATTTATTTTAAAATATACGATAATATTGTAAATTAAAAATTTTGCAAGGGGTAGAATTGTCCAAAAATTATTCTCCCCTTAAGTCACTTTTAATATAAACTAGGGTTTGTGGAAACATGACAACCTGATGAGTTTTATATATCCTCTGAAGATGGGCTTTTATTTGAGAGGCGTTTATGTGTGCCAGCAGACATTACAGTTAAGACAAATTTGTTGAATGAAGTTCATAGTTCTCCATTTTCACTGCATCCAAGTAGCACAAAAATGTATCAGGATCTGAAACGAGTTTATTGGTGGCGTAATATAAAAAGAGAAGTGGCAGATTTTGTTAGTAATTGCTTGGTGTGCTGGTAGGTTAAACTACCTAGACAGAAACCAACAGGTTTGCTTCAACCATTGGGTGTGCCCGAGTGGAAGTTGGAGAATGTGTCTATGGATTTTACTACAGGACTGTCTAGAACCTTAAAGGGTTATACAGTGATTTGGGTTGTTGTCGATAGACTTACAAAATCGGCACATTTCATCCCAGGAAAATCCACATATACTGCTAGTAAGTGGGCACAGTTATATTTGACTGAGATTGGAAGACTACATGGAGTGCCTGTATAGATTGTTTCTGACAGAGATGTCCGTTTTACTTTCAAGTTTTGGAAGGGACTTCAGGTTGCCATTGACATGAGATTAGATTTCAGTACAACTTTTCACCCACATGCTGATGGTTAGACTGAGCGTTTAAACCAAATTTTAGAGGATATGTTATGAGCTTGTGCATTGGAGTTTCCACGTAGTTGGAACACCCACTTGCATTTGATGGAGTTTGCTTATGGAGTTTGCATTTGATGGAACACCCACATAACACTTTTTAGGCTACCATTGGCATGGCACCATTTGAGGCCTTGTAAGGTAAATGTTGCAGATCTCCTATATGTTGAGATGAGGCTGGTGAGTAGAGATTGATGGGTCCTAAATTAGTTCAGTCTACAAATGAGGCTATACAGAAGATTAGAGCACATATGCAAACAACATAGAGTAGACAGAAAAGTTATGCCGATGTGAGACGAAAAGATCTTGACTTTGATGTGGGAGATAAGGTGTTCTTGAAAGTAGCACCTATGAAGAGTGTTCTACTATTTTAAAAAAAGGGGAAGTTGAGTCTTCAGTTTGTTGGACTGTTTGAGATTTTAGAGCGAATTGGCCCTATGGCGTATCGTTTGACATTGCCACCATCACTCTTTGTTGTTCATAATGTTTTTCATGTTTCGATGTTGAGAAAGTATGTGGCAGATCCATCTCATGTAGTGGACTATGAACCATTGGATTATGAGAATATGAGCTATGTAGAACCACTAGTTGAGATTCCTGCTAGAGAGGTAAAGATGTTTCGTAATAAAGGAATTGCATTAGTGAAAGTTTTGTGGCGGAATCACCAAGTTGAAGAGGCTACGTGGGAGCGAAAAGATGACATGAGAGCTTATTACCAAGAGTTGTTCGAGGACGAAAGTTCCTTAAGGAAGAAAGAATGTAACATCCTAAAATTTGAGGTATTTTTCTGGACTTAATTGTCAAATTTATAAAGATTTAAAAAAGAATTAGGTGTTATTTTCAAGTTTGGTGAGGAAGAGAATTATTTTTTAGAAAAAAGAAAAAGAAAAAGAAAAGTAATAATATAATAATATAATAATATATTATTATTATTATTATTATTATATTAAAAGAATCTTGTTTTACGTGTCATCTCTTCCCCTCACTCTCCATCTTCTTCTTCTTCCCGTAACCTAACCGACCACTCCAACCTCACTGCTGACCGTCTCTGTCTTAACTCGACGTGCACCGTCATCCTCCATTTCGTTCGACATCAAGCAGACTACGCTCGCACCGTCGTTGAGCGAGACTAATTGACCAAATCTGTATTTGTTCATCTTTCATTTTGCACAAGCTGAAGCCTCCATGTAGCGTCGTCTGGGTCTGAGTCGAGAGTGCACTCCGTTCTGATCTTTGTTCGTGAAACGCTGTCGCACGCGAGTCCTCTTCTAGACGTAAGTTGCAAGCCAACGTCCACCTTCAAGCTAGCCGCCCAACTCTGTATTTTTGCACGCTCTCTTTAGCTTTAGTTCGTGTGTCTCTGCCTCCACCTTACCGTGAACTGGCAGGGTTTTGGTGGTAAGTGTGTATTTGTGGGTTTTATAGTTCTACATTGTAAATACATGAAGGGGATGTTGGTTAATTGGTTGGATTGATGTTGTTCCTTGAAGATACCAATTGAGGATAACGTTGAATTCCTTGAGTTTCAAACGAGTTGGGTGGAGTTTGATTCTCCACTATTTGGGTAAGTTATGGAATTTACATTTGGGTTGAATTGAATGGATGAAATTATTTGTGAAAGTGTTTGATTTCTCTGTGTAATTATGTTTAGGTTGGCTCGTTGGATTTTAGTTTGACCCAGTATCTTAGGTAAATTTAAGATAAGAGATTTCTACTATTGGACTCTATAATGAAATTGGAACATATTGACTGAAAGATTTGACTGTTATATGTATATTGAAGTTTGAACGTATTTACTATTTGGTTTTACTGAACTTAGATGGTTTGACTGATATGTAAATTTAAATTTGATGATTGATGACTAGTATCGTTGACTGAACTGTGATATGCAGTTGTGTTTATTTTTTACTGGTGATGTGTAGAAAAGGAGAAATGTCGATATTTTTAATTGTACTTTGATGGGACTGTTATGAACTGTTTGGATCAAATTTGGGGAAATTGTTAGCTTTATCTATGGGGTAGTGTACCTTGCAAGTGTCCTATGAGATGCTTGTTGTACATCCTTCAGGAGCACTAGACTAATATGTGTATCCTTCAGGAGCACTAGACTGATATGTCTATCCTTCGGGAGCATTAGACAGATATGTGCATCCTTCGAGGGCACTAGACTGATTATGTGCATCCTAATGGGATCACTAGACTATTATGATGCAGGGTACCTCCTAATAGGAAGTTAACCGTTCTTACCCCTAATGGGATCAGTAGTGGGTCTTTTACTGGGTATATTTTTATACTTACCATTTTTATGTTTAAATTTTTCAAGCAAAGGTAACACGAGAGATAGACCAATGAGGGACAAGAAGCTAAGGACTCGTGATCGTCATATGGAAACACCCTTTTAAAATGCTTCCGCTTAACATTTTTACTGTTTTTATTAAGTTTTGATGATTTAAAATGAGTTTCATGTTTGGAACAGTTTGTTTCTAGGTGATTTAATGAACGATACTTTTGAACTTTTATTTTGTTTGAAATAGGGCTCGAATAAAATTTCTTTGATGTCTATTCGATTTTTAACAGCTTTTACGAACTTTTATGTTTAAACATGTGTCATTATGTTAAAGTAAGGACCTCAACTTAGATAGAATAGTTGGGTCGTTACAAATTATTTTAGAAATTTAATCATTGAAATAAAGACACTTGAGGTTGATACGTCGTCAAGTTTAAAACACTTCTGAATTGTAGAAATGACATCATTGAGCATTTTCTGAGTGGTTCATAAATCAGATATATAGCGTACATGAATTTGATAACGTTGGAGACTAAACTATTTGATAAATTTATATACACTACAAGAAATTGAGGAATTTCGATGTCGAGAAAGACGTCAGGAAACACAATGTTGGTACAACATGTGAATACCAACATAGGTAAAGTGGCGTCGATTTAGTGGAGCAAGCCCGACATCTTAATTCAAAATGTGGGGGTTTCTCTGTCATTTTTTATTCTTTTATATTTGTCACCAAGCTTTCCTCGACACGAAGGAAAAACACATCGAGGAACCATAAAATGAGTGTATATATTATATAATGAGTGTTTTTAGGATTTTAGGATTTAGTTCTTCTTTTTTTGTTTGTTTTGAAATTATAAAAATGAGTGTATATATTATATAATGTATGTTTTTAGGATTTAGATTAATATGTTGTGTATAAAAATGTATGTATGTAATGTGTGTATTGATATAATTGTATGGATTGGAATTTAATCTCAAATTTTAAATTATTTTTAGATTTTACTATTGAATTTGAATGTGTTGAGATTTGTATGAGTTGTATTAAATTGGGGGGAGGGGGGAGGGGTTGTATTAAATTGGGGTGAGTTTATTGAATTTTATATTGAATTCGAGATTGTTATTTAATTTAAATTTGAGATTGAATTTGATATTTAATTTAAATTTGAATTTGAATATGAATTTCAATTTCAATTTCAATTCGAATTTGAATATTTGAATATGTTAGATAGCTTGTAATTAAAAAGGTTAACATAATTTGTGGTTGATTTATTTTATGGCTATCCTGCAGTTATGGTATCCTAGTTTTTTATGTCAAAACTAGTTTCTAATCGGTTAGTAGTGTTGGGGATTCTTAGGTAACATTTAATTAAGTATGTTGGAAGTGTTAGATAGATTTAAACTTAACTTTAGAGCAAGATTTTCGGTTGAGTACAAAGAAGGAGTTTTCAATTTTTAGAGGTTGCAAAGTATTATGTCAATAATTACGAACAACTAAGGTGTCTATGCAAAAGATGTGTGAATTCAAATTGAGACTCATTAGAGGGTGTGTAGTGACATTTATTAACCACTGGAATAGCTCCCTTCTATATTACTCAAAGCATTGGTCAGTAAAGGAGCTTTTTAGCAGAGTACTAATGTGCGAACCAAAACGATTAAAAGGTTGCCAATGCTTCAAAAGTTAATCAAAATTTTGCAAGACTAAGAAACCACTTAAAATCAATTCCTCGCCTAAAAGTGGGCCAAGTTTAAGCAGTTCTAGTGTTGGTTCCAAGAAAAGGCCAATGACGATACCCCAAATTCAGTTTTGATTTTGGGCTCCAAAGTGGTCCTCCAACAGGTTTTTTGTTTTGTTTCAGTCCTAAGCCTTTCTGATTCAGAGATTTTGGAACTAAAGACATGCGTCTATATTCGTGGAAAGGTCCCTCACACATTCACTCGAAACATCGATAGGGAATTAAGCTTCTTAGTGTAGTACTGAGGTGTGAACCAAAAACGATCGAGAAGTGCCCAATGATTCAAAAAGTTGACCAAAATGGGTCTGAGGCATCGTTATTTGCTTTTCCAACTATCTCTAAAAGGATTGTTGAATTAGTATTGAAGGAGCATGAATATTGTTAATTAATTAGTTTTCTAATGGCAGGTTTGTAGCTTTGATTTACTGTCTTTGGGGCCTTGACATTTTTGTTTAAGAATTATTTTGAAGGAAGGTCTAGTTTTTCTTTGTACAACTATTCGTTGGAATATCTTATAATGACTATCTAGAAACTATATTGGATATAACAGCCATAATTTGAGATTGGATTTTGTATCTTGTGGATGTTAGTTGCATATTTGATCAGTTACTACTTTCCATATTTTGCATCACAAATTATAAACTCATGTTTCAAAATTACGTTTGCAGAGCAATGCAAGCAAGATTGAGGAATCTGAGTGAAAATGAAAATATTTAAGAGTAAACGTTCTTTTCTCGTTCATTCTCTTCTAATTTTCGTTTGACACGTTACATGAAAAACATATGTTTCCAATTAAAGATTCGCTTTTTGAAAAACGACATTAAAGCTCATTTTTCATTTTTTCTACCTGACATTAAAGGTCAGATTTCTTATAGAATTCTTTGCATATATTTATGGGAGAATGTTCATAGTGCTATGTTTATGACTTTGTTAGGTGAATTACCTCTTTACTGACTTGTTTGTTTTTGCTGGAACTTTCCTTTTCTAAATCTTGGTATTTACATGTTTTATGAGGCATAATCCCTCCCTCTCCCAATGTATTCTTATGATTTCGAACACGCTGTTAGATGAACTCTCTCTTTATGGCTTGTTGGTTTTTGTTGAAAATTTCATTATATGTGTAGTTTCTGAACCTTGGTATGTATATAATTTATGAGGCATAACCCCTCCCCCTCCCCCTCCCCAATGTATTCTTATGATTTTGAACACTTTGTTAGGTGAACTCTCTCTTTATAGCTTGTTGGAACTTTCGTTTGTGTAATTTCTATATCTTACAAGTTTTATGGGTTAACTCTCTCTTTATTGCTTGTCAGTATTTTTTGCAAATTAAATTGAGTTGTATTTGTGTAGTTTGATTTCTTAATGTTTGCATTTTGCATGATTTTATTAAATAAAAATTGTTATACTATATCTTTCAATTCCCTTATAATACATGCCTGAAAATTATTATTGCTTTTTATATAAATCTTTTTGATTCGATGTGTGGGTTTTTCCTTATAATTCATTTTGCATCACTGAAAATTCCCTTATAGTATAGAAATTGTTATATTTATATATTATATAAAAATATAATTTTTTTTTATATAAATTAGTATTGCTTTTTACTTTTCCCTCTCTTCTATCAATTTCAACTCTGGGCCTACCGAATTAGTCAGAATCAAAGAAGAAGTACTAACCTTTTCGATATATTTTGTTTGGGTGGTAGATTAGATTGAAAGTTTTAATATATACCAATGTGTGATAAGTCTTCAATTTGTTCAACATTCTTAAATAAATCATGTAAGGGACCCTCTTATTATACACAAAATTGAATTTTTATGCCTAATAGATATGTTAGTTTGAAGAACAATTGAACATATCGAGTATTTTTTAGATGCCAATTTAAATGTTAATTTACCAAACATTTGTCAAGATTAATTTCTTTTACAACATATAAACTAGGTAAATACCATGCTAGCTATAAAATTAAAAGTATATCTAAAATCGTTAGAACATGAGCTAAAACTATATGGAGGGAACTAGATACTTATATTTTGATACTAGAAATAAATTGAATGATTCATTCATATTTTAATAGATATAATAGAATTGTTAATTCTATTATTATTTTTAGACAGGTACAATATAAACTGGATTTTTTCTCAGAAAATACAGATGTGTATGATAGATGATACACTTAAATCAAACTAAAGAAATTAATTGATCAAAATTGATTGGTACAATAATTGCAATTAAAAAATAGGGAGAGAAATAAAAAAAAGAAATGTTAACAGTTGATAGCCATTATAATATTTAAGAAAGGACGAGAAAAGAATGCCAACATAGCACACACGGGACAAAAGAAATACCAAAATATTCATGTAGAAAAGAAGAAACACTCATACATATCTACGAGAATATATTATTCCTTACGAGCATTTTATTTAAAATAGAGCTCAAAAGACCAACCTTTTCCAACACAATTAAATTAATTAAATTATGAAGCTAAGTCTCCAAGTTTTTGATATATTTAAGTTTACTTTAAACCTATCCCACTCTCAAATTATAGACTATAGAAGACTCAAATAGCCCTCTATCTCTTTAGCAATATTGATAGGTGTATATTTAGGTCTTTATAGGTGTATATTTAGGTCTTTATCTATCATATCGATAGAAAGTAAAACTTTGTTATATTTATAAATATTTATGACATTTTATTCATTTTACAATAAGAGTCTTTTCAAATATAGAACAAAGAAGTAAAATATTTATACTCTATAGAACAATTTCGAAAATGCAAAAGACCTACATTCCCACAATGCAAAATACCAAAAATGTCTTGTGATTTGTTGGCATTCAACGCAAGTAATATGTTTGGGAAACGATCATTTAGAGTTGGCACATGATCTTTTAGATTTGATCGTTTAAATTATGGTAGTCAAATCTCAAAGATTTTTTAAAAGATTTTTTGGTACACAATCGTTTGCATTTGGAACACAATAGTTTAGATTTGGCTATTTTTGTTTCGTATCGTTTTCATTTGGCAATCCAATATCCCAACGATTTTTTTCACGATCTTTTCTTTTATATTTGACACAGGATCTTCAAAAACTAAATAACATTTTGAAAAAAAAAAAGCATGATCTTGATCCAAATAACAGTTTAAAAAATGTAAAAAAAGTTACTGAAAAAAGAAAAAGACGATGGAAAGGAAAAGAAAAAAATTACAGAAGAAGAGAAAGACGATGGGAAGGAAAAGAAAAATTGCAAAAAAAAATGAATATGAAAAGAAAGGGCATATGGAAATATTTAAAAAAATTGCAGAAAAACAAAAATACGATGGAGAGAAAAAAATATAGCAGAAGAGGAAAAAAAATCGCAGATGAGAAGAGAAGAAATACGATGATAAAGAAGGGAAAGCCTGAAATTTTTTCTGAAAAATGCTAAATTCCATGGATTTTTTCAATTTGTGACACGGGTCGTAAATATTTTGTTTGTTTGTTCTATTTATTAAAGTTAACCTTTTCAAAAATCAATTTAATATGGTTTGATAGCAATTTTAATAACTATAACTCATAAAGTCTTAAACTAGTGGGTTAGTTAGTAATTTAACATTGTACCAAAAAAGGAGTTAATGTTTTTGAACCCTTGTGATATCATCTTCTCTCACATATTGTATATTAAATTTACCATATATATAAAATAGTGACAATAATATATTCAATTTAGGAAAATTATTTTTAATGAAAAAACGCTTTTATCGGTATCTATCCTTGATATAGATTCTGAAACTTTACTATATTTGTAAATATTTGATTCATTTTTTAGCTATATTAAGAAAACAATCCATAAATTTACTATAAATCTATATCTCATGAGTTTAAACTTATTGTTAACTATAAATTTTCTAGTCCAACTATAAGTGAGGGTGTGTTGAAGTGTTAAATTTACCATACCCCTTATAAGTTTTTACTTTTGATTTCACGTTAAAAAGTTCTTTTTTTTTTTTTTTGGAGACACCAACAAATTTAATGTAGGCTTAGAAAGGCTCGAGCTCTCCTCAAACTCATAAGATTGTCTCCCACCCTCTCTAGACGTAGGTTTAAGTGTCACTTTTCACATTTTCTTCTAGATTATTTTTAATAAACTATAACATCCCTCTATCGACAAAATTTCTAAATTTGTCACTGTTTGAAGATATCTATCTTCCCTCGTAAATTTATATAATCATTTTTTATTAACGAATATATGGAACTTTGATCGTATTTTCTCGTGATGGTTTGATTGAATAATTTTTTTTGGAGTTGAATAAGTTAAGTTGTGGGAAAAAGGAATTGTGCGTTATGAGTGGGATTGGGCCATGTGAGTAAGCATGTGAGGGTTTAATTAGTGAAGGGCTTTAATTGCATGAATGAAGACAGCTCTAATCGACCACACATTTTTGGTTATTACTACCAAATAATTTTTAAAAATATTTAGAAAAGTCAAAGTCATAAATAACTAATAAATAAAAATAAAAATTAGAGAATCTGTGTTTTGGATCCCTAGCTTTAGTTAACGTGTCTCACATCTGTGTTTGCATGCATGATTTTAATGCACACAATGTGCACGCCTAGCTCTATGTATTTAAAGTTTTAAACGCTTCACTCCTTCGTGAGTGCCTTACCACTAATCACGTCTTCTTATACACACTCAATTCAATTTCTCAAACTCTATGGTAATTTCAAACTTTTTTATACTGCTTATCCAAATTATTATTTTTTATAATAACAATCTTTTAAAATGTCATTTAAAATTCATTGATATTTAAATTTACTTTTTAAAGTCAAACATATCCAAGTTCCCATCTCACACATTTACTGTACCAAAAGAAAATGATGTTTACAAATATTATGTTACTCATTATTTGATCAAATTAATATATTATCATGTGATGAAGAATTCTGTGAATGAAAGGAGTTTATATGTAGAAAGCCTTTTCAAATAAACCATATGATTACAATACATTTTGCATTTATTTTAAAGAATTTTACTGTGATAATGAGTTTCTTTTTTTAAAAAAAATGTTTGTAATGCTAATTTTTCGACTCCATTTGCTAATTTTTTTTGGTTGGTTTTACTCACTTACTTGATTCAATAGATCTTTTATGCCTTCACTTACTTATGTTGAAAGAGAAAAATATAAAAATTATTCTTAAACTCTAACATTTTTTATAGTTGTCGAGGATTCCACGCTATATTGGACAAATCAAAGGACCTCACACTAATAAGGTAGATGAGTTACTCTTCTAATTGTCAATTGGTTTTAAGATGAAACCTCACACTATCTAATACGGTATCACATTGAAAAAGTCAAAAGATCTCACACTCTTAATAAGATAGATGAGTCTTCTTATATTGTCAATTAGTTTTGAGATGGAAGCTCAAATATGTCTAGCCATTCAACGTTAGACTATTGAAATGGAAAATTTGACCACACTTTCTTTTCAATCCCAACATTTTTTTTTACATTATTCCATTTATGATTATGGTAAACATCTCTCGTATTTGCTAAGTCCTCTTTAGTGGCCACTAAAAAGGACTTACCATGGTATGACAAAGGTTAATGGTAATGCATTAATGGTAATACATATGTAAGAAATATACAAGGTTTATAGACATATTTGTAACATCCTACATATACATGCATTCAAAGTTTAGATTGGTGATTGTCTCGACACTCCTTTGCATCCCCTATGACCTCACAACGTCATTCTGTTGCTTGTCTTGAACGCTTCTCAAAAGCAAACTACTATCACTAAAAACCAACACTAGTCCTTTCAACATGCTTTGTCCTTCACTCACATGCATTGTAGAAAAATTCTTAGCAAATCACCCAACATAAGATTGTTTCATGCTAACCATGTTTAGCTTTAAAGTTCTCATGATTGAGCAATTGAAAAAAAAAACTTTATTGGTGTAGGTAGTAACTTTTCAATTTTTTTAAGTCTTTCTTAACTATATTTTCATGTTCTTAGGATCTCTCTTATTCAAATTTTTCCTTCTAAACGTAGATCGTTACAATGTTTCATACTAAAATAAACTATATTGTACGCTAAATTTATTATTGTAGCAAATATATGTATCTGTATTAGCTCATATGAGGCAACAAATCTTACAAAAACATTTTATGGAAACTTAATTTGATTGGTCATGTCGGGAGACAAGAAAAAGGAGAGTGACTTTGATCATGTTGTCATTCTTATTTTTTAAATCACTGATTAACAAAAAAATAAACTAAGCTTATAGATGAAGGTAAATTTCATATAATATCTAACTTTTCTTCTTACTTGTGGACTTGAAATATGAAAAACGTTATACTAGTGAAAATGAATATTAATTCAGAAGGAAACAACAATGCACGTATTGAACACTCCTTTCACTTATGGGCTCAATATATGAAGAAGACACCACAAGTGAAAATCATTTTTAATTGGGAAAGAAACAACAATGTTTTAGTAGTTTAAACATAGGACCTTGATGGACACTATAAGAAATTCCAGATCTCCCATTGCACAAAATCGTCGCGAGATATACGAAAAAGCATCGAAAAGTATTTTTCGAAGCATAAATGCACATCGGAACCAGGGTTGGGTGAAGTGCGTTAAGAAATGCCTCTTGATGACGTCGAGAAATTCAACATCGGGGGATCCTGACAACTCTCGATGCTGCATATTAGTGTGTTAGGAGTTCTATTGTTTTTTTTTTATAAAAAAAAGATCTTTTGATATTACTTTGCACCCACTCCCTTCCATATGTTTAAGTCAGTGGTCTCATAGTGGATCTGTCAAAAATGGAAATTATAACAAAAATATGTATGTGTGTGTGTGTATATAAGAGGGCACCATCTATTTATCCTTAAAATAACTCTTAACACATAGCATATTGATAATAAAAACTCTACTAGCTTTCATATAACACAGTGTGAGTGCAAGTGTGACAATCTAAAATCAGTATCTAAACTAAAGCACACCTCAATAAGGTGTACTGAGGCAAACAACACGATGCACTAACATGAATACAACATCTAGAATTATCAAAACCAGTACAATATATACTGTAATGTCCAAATCCAAAAAAAGGAGTCTTGTTGAAAAGAAATCTTATTCGAAAATGATTATTTGGCTAAGTATGGAAAAAGGGCATTCTACGAAGAAGGAAGCAATTGGGAAAAAGGTGATGCAAAGAGGAACACTCACGTCTAAGTACTATTGCCTTAGAGTTGGGCAACACGATGAGACTGACAAGCAAGGAAGAGGTACCTGTTGGCATTACGGACTGAGCAACCTGTAGAGTAGTGCGAGGAGAGGTGTTACGCTTGAGTTTTGTTGCAATGGAAAATGTGATTTGGTTAGATGATCGTGTGAAATGTATAAATGACCGTCTAAGAGACAGTAAATGTTCTATTTTTTTCCAAGGAGAAAACTGGGCAATAAAGAGTTGAGTATTCCAAGAAGATAAGGTTAGCGTTTCAAGAGAAATTTTAAATCACAAGTGACAGCTGACAACATGTTAAACTTGGATTGGTCGCATGACCTGATAACTTGTAGGTTGACATGTGTAAAGCATGGAGGTGACTCATCGATTTGAAAGGTCACAATAAATAGGGTAGAAAAGATCAAAATAAAAGAGCATGAGATGTTAAACATTCTGATAATTTGTTGAGAGAAAGTACTAAGTGTTGAAAGCCAATTGAGGGAATCATTAGGTAAGAAAAGAAAGCTAAAAGAAAATGGAAAAAGGAAGTTGAGGCTAAGTATTTATGTGAGTGATCCTTATAAGTAAATGAATGTTTGAGAATGATCTTTTATAAATGAAAGAAATATTTGTGTTTATGATCTCTTATAAATAAAATAAATGTTTTGTGATTGTATTGAAAGCATTCCTTCGTAATCTTATGTTTGATATTTATCCCATGAGATTGTTACTAATGTGATGTTGTGTATTGAAAGTAAAGCTTTTGAGCTAACACTTCTTATTTGTTGTCTGTGATGATTGTATGATGTGTGGTGTTATATGATCTAGTGAAAATCCCAAGTTTAACGCAAGACGCTGGTAAATGAGAATCTCAGGTCTAGGAAGGTAAATGTTTGTGAAGTGAATCCCAAGCCTAGGCAAGGAATGGATCGCAAGATGCTGGTGAATGTGAATCTCAGGTCTAGGCGATGAGACTCTAGTGAAGTGAATCCCAGGTTCAAGCGATTAGATGTGATGGGAGAACCCCAAGTCTTGACGATGAGCGGTGAATGTCTTGATGAAATAGAACGAAACAGATGGAATTTATTTTGATTTTTGTGGTTATAAATTGATGCAATGAGAAATTATGTTTATAAAAATAAGATTGATATAATTGAAAATGTTTTATTTCCCAAAAAGGTATTTTCAACTCATCACTCACCAAGTCTTTAACTTATGTTTTAAGTTTTCCCTTCTCCATGTTATCAGGCGTTGAAGCCAAGTAAAGGAAGGTTTTCAAACATGGAAGTCAAGTAAATTAGAGAAAGATGAGTTGTTATGTAAACTTGTGCGGTGAGCAAGCCGTGTTCTTCTATTTCATGTTTAGAGAGTTTGTAGGCAATTCTTATACTCCCAAAGATCGAGCGATGCAATGCAATTTTAAAGAGAGGCCAAGGGCAACATTGCAATTTTGTGAAGCCCAAGCTAGACGACGACTAGAAAAATTGAGCCAGGCATGAAGAGCCTAAAGTTACATTTTAAGTCTTATTGTAATTGTAAAGTTGAATTCAATTTGTACTTGGTGTAAAGTGTTAAGTTAATAAATAGAATAAGTTGTGTTTATTCCACTGTTTTATTATTTGTGCTTATAGCTTGGTATTTTTGAGTTAAATGTTAAACATTAAGCAATGGAGCAAAGTATAAAAGTTAAGTCTTTCCGTTGCAATGAATTGTAAAGGTCCTTGAAGTCTAAAGTTGAAGCTTTGCGATAAGACAAGTTAAAGAAGTTGTTCAACGTACTAGGCATTCAACATGTCATCTCACGGTGAGATACATGTTAAGTGTCAAGGTGACACGCTTCCATCTGGTTGCATGAAGTGACATTTGGGGTGGGACGTGATATATACTAACCTCAACATTCCTACAGATGATGTTGTTTCGAAGGTCGATCATGATAAGATAAAACATTACATTTGCAATTGTAAAGGAATCATATTGCTAAAATATAAATATCAGTAGACCACATATGAACTTTCACATAGTTAATATCAATTTGCAAGTATAATACTTGATATGAATTGTTAAGGAAGGACAAATCTTGAAATTGAAGAATTCAAGTTCATGCAATGGGGTGTGTATCAAAGTAAGAAAGTAAAATCAAATCGAGTAAATATTATATATATATATATATATATTTAGTAGTTAGCATAACAAAAATAAGAATTATCTCCAGAATAGTAAGAGTGGGAATGGATCACTCTAGCAATTTTTCTATCATAGAACAAAAAGATGCATCGTAATTTAACTCAATCCACAACTAATTAGTTCAAAAAACTAATTATCATACGATAATGAATCAAGAAACAAGTGCAATTCCTACTAAATTCAAAAAAGTTATTTTTTCATCTCAGCAGTTTTCATGAAATCTTTAGAATTTACATTAAGATTGTGGCATTGATCAAGAGCTAGGAATGTCTTTTTTCTCAAGAATGACTCATTAGTTGAAATTTTAATTGAAAATCAAATAAAGATCTAAAGGAAATGACATGCTAATGATCAAATAAAAATTTCTCAACCATTCATACTTCAAAGAATATGCTTAATCTCATTAGAAATTAAAGATGATTATATTTATATTCATGCAATCTAATTAGCTAATTCAATTAAGCAAAAATTGATTACAAAAGTAAGAAAGAAATTTCAACTAAAGGCAATTTAGATATGGTTCTCAAGAAAAATATGCTAGAACCACACACCATTTCCAAATAAAGTATCTTAGTTGTTCATCATCTTTAAAGTATCTTCAAAGAGAATTGCAAAAAAAAGTAGACATTTCTTGGAGAAATTTGAGAGAGAATTTTTTTTAGAGAATTGACTCAAGTACGATAAATTTCAAAAATGAAGTGCTATTATCGATAAAATTAGAAAGAAATGGGTTAAATATGCAAATATCTAAGATCAATTGGGGGCAAAAATGGCTATATTTAAAGCTCGTATCATTGCAGCACTTGGTACGACATTGATGCCGATTTTCTGCTTATTTATGAAACTGTCATTCATCTTGTTTTGGCTCGTCTTCCCTCGTTTTAGCTCCAAATTAAATTGAATCATTCTTTTTTATTTTGGATTCGTTGTCTCATCTAAATTATTATTTCTTAAATGATAGATTTAATAAGTGATGCTAACTCGAGATTCTTAGGGTAGAAAAACTAGTTCATTTTAGTTCTATCAGATCCACTAAACCAACATACTCTAATATCATCTTAAATCATTTATTGACCCAAAAACATAAGCTTATGGCTTAAGGTAAATTTAATTTGCTATTCAACACTATTAATATAATTGTTTGAGTGTCTTAGAAATTACATAAAGCAGAATATTTTCTTAATTATCTTTTGTGTTTAAATCAAATAATTGTTTCTCTATATATATATATTTAAATTTTTATTTTCATAAAGTAAGATTGTTTTCAAATATATCAAAATGAGTCAATTTATTTATAAATATAGTAAAATGTTAATATTTATATGTGAAAAGACACTCATAGATGATCATTATTAATGGTAGACACTAATAGACGTCTATCATTGTGTACCAATTAATGATATTATAGTATCTATCTATCAATTAATGGTAGACACTAATATGCTTTGAACTTAAATTCATACTAATAGACGCCTATCATTGTTGAGTGTCTTATAGTATCTATCTATCAATTATATTAATGATAGATACTAATAAATGTCTATCATTGTGTACCAATTAATAAACAAAAAAATATATATATATATATTTGAAAACAATTTCAACTGCTTTAATTATATATCCTCAAAAGTTGCAAATTTACACATAATTTTAGATGTCAATTCTTATTGAAATTTTCATTATTGTTCAACTAACTAAAGTACAACTATATTTTTAAAAAATACCACATTTTCTTGTTGTAGTTATATGTCTTGTATTCTTAATAAATAATCTAGAGCAAACAAATTAAAGTACGAATTTAAGTTCAAAGCATATACCAAGTTAATAATTTATTTAAAAAATTATAGATTATGAACAAAAGGAGTATTCTAATTTTATCAGCATGTTTATTCTAGTGATTGTATTTCAAAGCCGTAAGAATTTGGTATTTAGTAATCAAATACTTTGATAAATTTTACAAATTTATCAAATACCAATTTACTTTGTATTACAACTAAAAAAAAATTAAGTTAAAGTAGGCTAACAATTTATTAATAATTCTAAACTAATACCTACAACAAAATAATCAAATAAATATAAAATCGTTTAATGCTTCTGTTTGATATATAATATTTACGTTTTGATAATGCATATTCTTATTCAAGGCTTTATTTGAAACATAATATTTTCTTACGTCTCAAATATTACTTTTCACAATTAATTTACAATGATTTTCATTTGAATTCTTCATAAAATTTCAAAGCAAAATACCTTTTAAAAAGTAATTTCTTTATTTTAATTTCAATACTCGATTTAATTTTTTTTAAAAAGCATTCAGATTAGGGGTGTAAGAATACGGGTTGAACTCGAATAACCCGGACTACCCAACCCATATTATAAGGGTTGGGTTGGATTAAAAAATTTTGATTTTTTCAGGTTGGGTTGGGATTCAGGTTGGAGGGTTGAGAAATTTTGTTCAACCCAACCCATCCTGAATTAATATAATATATATATATATATCATTTAATAAAAAAAACAATTAGGTTTCTTATTCTTTTAGGTTTAGATTGCATTGTATCATGAACTTTATTATTCATTTATTATTAAAAATGAACTTCATGAACATTTATGGGTAATTTTTGGATATTTATATTTTAAGAACTTTGAATTTATAAATACTTAGCTTGAATTTATTCTATGAAAATTTGAATTAAGTATGTTTGAAATTTAAATGTAAAAAACCTATACAACCCGATTTAAATGTAACTAGAAACGAAAGAAAAAAAATCATATACAACCCGATTTAAATGTAACTAGAAACGAAAGAAAAAAAATCATATACAACCCGACAATCTAACCCAACCCAACTCAACTCATATTTTACGGGCTGGGTTGGGTTGGAAACTAAACTCGGGTTATTCGAGTTGTCAACTCAAATAACCCGAAAATTTGGGTTGGGTTGAGAATGTCTCCCAACCCAACTCGATTTCACCCCTAATTCTGATAACTAAAAATAGAAAGTAACTGAAGGAATATAAGCAGTTATGGTGGGTTTAATATTTAAAAATAAATTAAAATAATTTTTTTAAAAAAGGGTTATGTATGTGTGAAAGTAGTTTTTACTACCATATAATAATACATAATCTTTTCTGTGTTTTGAGTATTTAATATTTGGAATTAATTTATTTTATGAGTTCGAGGTGATTCAAGTAGAAATCTATTTTGAAATAATGTTATAATAACGAAAAAAATATAGGGTAAGAAAGAAAGAATCGGTAAGATTAGGGTAGTGAAATAGTAATGAATAGATTCCACATCACCACCTTCACGCATGCGCTATTGACCTGCTCTACCTCCAATCTTCATAAAAAAAAATTTCTTTTTGTTTTTAATATATATCCGGGGTTTAAGAATATAGGTTGAACCTGAATAACTCGGACTACTAAACTCATATTATATATATATATATATATATATATTATTTAATAAAAAAATAAATTAGGTATACAAACTTTGAATTTATTGAATTTTAAATTATGTACGTTTGAAATTTAAACATAACAATTTTGAACTTTTATAACCATTAGAAACTATTAGAAACTGTAAACGAAAAAAAAATTATACAACCCGACAACTCAACCCATATTTTACGAGTTAGGTTGGGTTGGGTTAGAAACTAAATTTAAGTTAATTGGGTTGCCAACCCAAATAACATTCTCAACCCAACCCCCAACCCGATTTCACCCCTAATATATGTATAGGTGAATCGTAAAAAATAAACAAATTTGACAAAATATTTACAAAATATTTACAAAATATAACAAAATTTAAGATTCTATCGATAATAGACATTGATAGACACTAATATGTTTCTATCAACGACATTGATAGACAGTGATATAGGTAATATTTACCCCTAATATGCTTCTATCAGCGATTTGACACTAATATAACAAAATTTAAGATTCTATCAAATTTGACAAAATATTCACTCCTAATATGCTTCTATCAGCGACATTGATAGACAGTGATAGAAGTATATCAATTCTATCGTTGATAAAGTCTAAAATTTTGCTACAGCTTGTAATTATTTTAATTTATTTTGCTCTTATTGAAAATGCCCCATATATATTGTGTCTTTCTTCTTTTTCTTCTTCTATTTTCACAACAAGATTGCTTAGATTTAGTACAAGATTATGTACCAAGATCGTTTAGATTGGATGCAAGGTTTTTTTTTCTCGTGTTTGTAACCGATTAATCGAGGGCTATTTTTGTTATTTCACATTGTGGGCTTGTAGGCATTTTCCTTTTTCAAAATTGTTCTATATGGTGAAATATTTTTGTGTTTTGTTCTATTTTTTAAAAAATCCCTAAAATTTATGTAATTTTATTGTTAGATAAATAATTAAAAAATGTAAAAGACAATTAAATAACCAAAAGAATAAAAATATTGAATTTGTGGACCAAGTCAACGACATTTGTCTTTAACATTTGATTAAATTTACATGCACGTTGACATGGCTGACCACCTAGGTTGTGACTGGATTAAAAGAAGTTGTATATTGAGTACTATTATTGAGGCAGTGTTCAATAAATTGTTGTTGAACAAGTGATTTGCTCCTTGTTAACTATAAATCCAATAAACTAAGATTCCTTGACTTTGATATGAATGCTTGAATTTTATGTAGTGGCATAAAAGTGAATTATTCATATGGAGACATGTGAATAGGAACGTCTTGAATCAAGGAGACATAGGAGTGGGAACGTTTTATACAAAGAGTTTGCATAAGATCAAACAATGAGGTAGTCACGCTTTTACATTATAACATCGTTTACGGTTTAAAACTTATGACTATTTTGATTTTAATGACCTACATAACATTGATCTTAATCCTAAGCTAACTTTGAACTCCTATTTATTCGAGATTATTCTTAGATCTGCAAAATTGAGAGCAGCTCAACAATGCTGGCCCAATAAACTATTGGAATTTATGTCCTAAAACTCGTAGACTGTAAATATAATCTATTGACTGTTATTAATGAAGTGTTATTTTTATAATTTCAACATTTATTGATTATATTATTAGTTTTGTCTTAATAACCCAAATCCAATAAACTAAGATTCAAAGTTGTTTGATGAGTCTTGAACAGTATGTAGAGACATACAAGGATCATTGTTCGAGATCAGGTTAAAGGGTCTATAGTATAGGGATAAGGCTAGGTACGTTATCCTAATAACACTATGGATACGGCTCACTTTGTATTTGTTACAAACGGAATGATCCAATGCGCCTGTGTAGTTGACATGCGAGTGAGGTTATCCTATGCAATGAGTTTCCATAACACCAAACCGCGAAATAGTAACCACTAGATGTAACTTTGTTAACTAGTTAGGTTTCTATTTCATTGGAATGACCTAGGTAATTTAGTCTTAATCTTTTGTGTTTTATGAACTCTTGTTCGCGAGAGATTGTCCTTTGATTTGTACTGGTGAGAATGGTCAGATCGCCAACTCAATAAGCTTATCATTTTGGGGACAAGATCGAGTTGGGAGCTATAAACATAATTACACAAGATGGAATTCACTTCTTCCCTACTTTAGGGTAAGTAGATGAGTGTTTCCTTAAATGGTGTCTCAAAGAGTTGAACAAAGGGCCCTACCCTTTTTATGGCACAAGAGTGGTTTATGTTTATTAGTAGGACCATTAACAGTTTGTGCATTAGAGGAGCACTGGTATTTAAGGATTAGAGGTAACCTAGGAGAAACAATAATTTGACCCAGCTGGTGTTACGAACACTGGTGAAGGACTAACTTACTATTATTGGTCTATATCCATGGACACAGAAATATATCTACAGTGAGAAGAGTTCAGTTGTGAATCTTTAGTGGAATGTACACACAGTTAACGAATATTAATTAATGTGGTTAATGAGTTTAGCCAATTAATCTCAAATCATTGTAGCTTCTGATCTATAGGTCCAGTAGGTAGTTCGTCAATGATAATGAGATTTATTTATATTGGTTGTAATTTGAGATGTTCAAAATTACTTTGGGAATTAGTTTAATGTATTGATACATTATAATATAAAGTTTATCAAACTTTATTATACAAATTTAATTTTGGATATGATTCAAAGTTAATTTATAAGAGATAAAATATTTGAATGAGTTCAAATATTAAATTAATGTGAATTGGATTCATATTAAAATTATTGGTTATGAGAGAAACTTATATTTGAATATGATTCAAATTTAATTTAAGTTAAATATAAGATATTTAATTTAGCAAGAATTAATTAATAGTTTGGTTTTATTTTATTTAATTAAATTAATATAAAACTATAAGATATTGGAGAGATATTCATAAAATAAGATTTAAATGAAATATTAATTAAATGGGCATTTTTAAAAATAGCAAAAGAAATTAAAATATTTACAAGTTAGAGCAAAATTTTGGATTCTATCAATGATAGTCTTCTATCACTATAGCATATCAATGACTATCAGTGATAGAATTTGCTATAGGTTGTAAATATTTTGTAAAATCTACTATTTTTAAAAAATTTCCTTTGAAATTTCTATTAATTTAATATTTTTTAAATTAATAGAATCTCATTATTCTCTCGTAATCTTTTTCCTACTCCGTGAAGGAAAGAGAGTTATAAATATGCAGAAGAAAATAGTTTTTCTTCAACTAATAATTTTTCTTTTCTGCAAAAGAGTTTCTCTAAAAAATCTCTAAACTTTTTTTCATCCTAATTGGTTCCCACAAACCAATCTCACCCCAGAGGATAGGAAGGTCTCTGACGGATGATGTCTCAATTTAGAGATTTATTTTGTAGATTCAGAGATGTCAAACAAGTAGTTTTTCTTTCTCTAATCTATAATTAGAAACCATGCTTAGCCTTTAAGTGTTAATAAGAAAATTTGTTTCTATATCATTTTGGCAATGTACTAGTATTTTGAGATTCTCAAATTAAATTGAGAGATGGTTCTATAAAATATTCCGCTGCCATAGAACTTTTATCCTTTAAATTGGTATCAGAGCTATTTCAAGCTCAATAATGCTAGCCCAATAAACCTCTCATTTCAAGGGTAAAATTGGGTAAAGAGTTGGAGACATAGGGTATAAGAAGAAATTCAGTCCTACTCGCACCTAGAGTTAATATGGAGGTTGTTCCCCTGAAGTGTTATCTCCGAGACTTGAACAAAGAGCCTCACCTTCTCATTGTCCCAAGAAGGACTCAGTTTAGTGATTATACCATAAATCAATTATTCATTACACGATTAGTGGGGACTTATGAAACAATAAGTAATTACGAACAATATATGAAGGGTCAACTTACTAATCATGGTAATATCATGTGGACATAGATATATCTAGGGAAAGAGAGTACAACTACAGGCTATATCGGACAATCTTGTTTGATAACGAATATTTAGTTAAGTAGATTAAAGTACTGTTTAACCGGTAAATTTAAAAGTGTTGGAACTCATGATATGTAGGTCGATCTCTCAACTAGCTCATAACGAAATTAAACTTAGAAAACTGGGACGAGAAATTCGAATTGTTCGAATTGGTTTAGAGAATAATCATTAATAATATTTCATATAATTAACAATTACGTATTGAGACAGAACTGTTATTTAAAGAAGATTTAAATATTGGAAATTCAAATTAGGTAAATTGGATTCATTAGAATTTGTGATTAAAATAATAAATTAATATTTGATATTAAATATTATATAATTAAATAGTTTAATTACTTTTTTATTATTATTATTATTATTATTATTATTATTATTATTATTATTATTATTATTATTAGTATTAATTTATTTTATTAAAGGGGAATTTTAAAAAATAGTAGATTTTACCAAATATTTACAACCTATAGCAAATTCCTTGATAGTCATTGATATGCTATAGTGATAGAATCCAAAATTTTGCTATAGCTCGTAAATATTTTAATTTATTTTGCTATTTTTAAAAATTGCCCTTTATTAAACTTAGATTTTATAAATTAATTAGTTTAATTGTGAAATTATTCATTTAAATAGTAAATTGATTTTATAATTTTGATAGTCAAAATTAATTAGTTAACTTAAGTTAGAGGATTTATCCATTTTGAGTGCTTTATGTATAAGGTGTATGCTTGTATGAGGTGTATGAGGTGTATGAGGTGTATGAGGTGTATGAGGTGTGATCAATTCTTCATTCCACAAATTCCACTTAATTAAAGCTAGTTGTTTGGGAAAATTAGTTTACATGTAAATTATTGGCTACATAATGGTGAAGGTTAATGAGATTAAGGATGGATATGAACCAAAGTGAAGTTTACTGAAATTTTGCTTGAGTTCATAACCTTTTTCTCATCTCAAATTTTGATAAAATTCATCCCAAAGTCTAAGTCCAAAGAATAGTGGAGAAAATATTGGTGGTGGTTATTGTAGAGATCGCGATCAATAACATCAACAAATTCAAGAAAAATTTGAGTTATATAAGTGAACTTGTCGTTGTCGTGTTTCGTTAACCAACAACGCCAAAAAACTTGGTTAGGGTGACGCGTAAGTTAACTTAGGACTTAAGGAGTTAACTGAGTGCACAATTAATTCTAGTCATGATCATTGTATACGAAGTACTCATTATGTACCTCTTTATTGCGTAACTACTAAGTCCTTGTTGAGTGCAAGTTTTCCTACTGCTTGTCCAAGTATAAGCGAAACAATAGGTTTATCTGGGTGATCCAAAGTCGAACACAGGGAATTGCTACCAGAACTTAGTTTTAGAATCTACTCATCAATTAGGTAGTATAAAAGAATTAATTAAATAAAGTATAAAAGAACCAGGACAAAGATTAAAACTACTTATGTAAGCCTAGAAAATCTGTAAAGGGGAATAAATTGATGCAAGATGGAGATGCGGACTAATTTGTATGCGAGAAAAAGGTGAAGGAAGGTCTACGCATTACTAGACGATTAAGCAATGCAAGAACTTCGATGCGAACTTGTTTAACCAACTCATGATTAAGGTGACCTTCTCTCGAAGTGTTTATACACCACACTTGCTCACCTTTCATGATGCAAATGACTGTGCTTGATTAGGCTAGATATATCTAGAAGAATTCACTTACAATACTATAGAACTTCACGATTGAGAACAGCAACCTCTCGGCGCCTAATGTTCACACTTGTTCACCTTTCGGGACACAAATGATAAAAGTTTTCTCGAAAAGTGGAGTTTGTCTCCAAACTCCTCTTTGCACGTGTTAGCCTTATCCTTGCTACTTGCCCTCTCGGGTAGTTGGCGATATACGTTGGCCAAGCGATGAACATAGCTCAACTAACGTGACAAGATTTATAAGTTAAACTTGTTATCAAGAACTTATCACAAACCTAACTACTAATAACACATTGACAAGTTAGAAGTCAAGAAATGATGGATCGAAAAGGTGTAAACATGTAATATTTATAAAGAATGCAAGCCTTAGGCCATTGTACAATATGAACAACATATATTACAAAGAAGTATAAAAATGGAGGAAAAAGAGAATGGAAAATATTGCAAGTTAGGGGACAACGGGAATATGGATTCTTTCATACTCAGGAGAAAAGCTCTCACTTTTACAACTTATTGGAGAAAAAAAAAGAAAACTTTTATAGACGGCGGAAAGACTATTCCTTTCCACCACTCTCTAGGGATTGGCCTATTCATGCCTTTAGCCTGTCTATTTAGACATATGGTCGTCTTGGCCCATACAAGCCATTTTTTTCTTTGTTGAAGGAGACTTTTTATGGCCAGTTTTTAACGGGAAAAATTATGTTCTTCTTAACATTTCAACACTGTACGTCGAAGTTGTCTGTGTCATGTTATATCATCTCCAACTAATATTCTTGTCATTTAGCAAACCACTTCTCGTGTTGTGACTTGGTCTTCTCGCGAGAGGCTCTGCGATTTGCTATCTTCTTCTTTTGTTCATAGTCCTGCATTTAGACATTAAAAACGAGATAAAGCAAACATGAAGCTTTATGTAAAGTGTATTTTGTAATAATCATGTATTTACAACATAAGTTACATGTTTTGGCATCTTTACCATGCGTTTCAATTCCATTATTCTACCTAAGAGGCTATAATAACTTGTATTTTTACAAGTTATCAATAAGATATGTACATAAAACTTTGTTTTTATTCTTTTTAAAACTATGTTTAGTCCTTAAAATTTGTATAATTAGGATAATATTTGATCCAATTACTTCTGCTACTTGTTAGTTTACTCTTTCAGAATGTAATTCATGGAGGCAATATCATCATAATGCAGAACTACTTCCTCCCATACTTAGGAAAGGTAATATAATCATTGAGTAGAGTCTAGAAAAGAGTACAAGAAAAGGTAGTTATTATGGCTCAACTGCAAAACATAGGGCTAAGCTCTCCTACTTGGCTAGATTGCTTAATGAAGGGATAAAAGTCCTAGCAACAGAAGATTTAACCAGTACCATAAACTCAATTTAATTGGGATCTTAAAAATATCAAATACATTGACAAAAATAATTAAGAAATTAATTTCTAGTCTAAGCATGCTTCTTAAAAATTATAGAAAAAAATATAGAGAAGAAGAAGAACTTACGTTCGTTGATGGCTCTGAATCTACCAAAAGCCAAATTTGGGGCACCACCACTTGGAGACCTTCCTATTCTCTGAGTTGAGAATTTGGTTTGTGGGAAGTAAAATTTTACAAAGTAATTTTTCTAAGAGAAAAATGCAGAGTACCAACATTCAGAGAAAAAACCTTACTTTTTCAATCGACCCCTTGCCTCCCTTTTCTTCAAGATGAAGAAGAGGGAGTTTAGAGATTTTGAGTTACGTGAGAGAACCACTCACATTTTTCATTTTAATTTAATTTCAAATAAATTAAATTAAATTAATTAGCTAATTAATTTAATTAATAATTAATTAAATCATATTTAATTAATATTTTATTTAAATCACATTTAATTAATATTTCATTTAAATCCTATTTAAATGAATATCTCTCATAACCTATAGTTTTAATTTAATTAAATCAAATTAAACTAAACTATAAATTAGTTCTCCAATTAATTAATTTCTAAACTAAATATCTTATATTTAATTTAATTCAAATTTGAATCATATTCAAATATAAATTTCTCTCATAACCTAGAGTTTTAAAGTATATCATATACACATTAAATTTTAACCAAAAGTTTTAATATGATTCTAATTCACATTACATTAATATTTAAACTCATTCAAATATTTTATTCTCTCATAAATTAATTTTGAATCATATCCAAAATTAATTTATATAATAAAGTTTAATTAAACATATAAACCTTATATTGTAATGTATCACCATACATTATATTAATTCCCAAAGTAAATTTGAACATTTCAAATTACAACCAATACAAATAAATCTCATAACCATTTACGAGCTAGGAATGGGACCTTACAAACCTACAGACTAGAAGCCTACAATAATACGAGATTAATTGGCTAAACTCATTAACCACATTAATCAATATTAGTTAACTCTGTGTACACTCCACCAAAGATTCACTCCTAAACTCTTCTCACTACAAATATTTTTCTGTATCCATGGATATAAACCAATAATAGTAAGTTGTCATTCACAAGTGTTCGTAACACCAATTGGGTCAAATTACCATTTTACCCCTAGGTTACTTTTGTCCTTAAATACCAGTGCTCCTCTAATGAACAACCAGTTTATGATCCAACCACTAAATAGAAACCTCTCTCGTGTCATAGCGAGGGTAAGACCCTTTGTTTAAGTCCCGAATACACCATTTAAGAGAACACTCATCTATTTACCCTAAAGTTGAGAATGAGTGAATTTCATCTTATGTGATTATGTTTTCAGCTCTGCACTAGGTCTTGTCCTCAAAATAATAAGCATATTGAGTCGACAATTTGGCCACTCTTACTCGTACAAATCAAAGGACAATCTCTCGTGGACAGGAGTTCATAATGCACTTAGGATTAAAACTAAGTTACCTAAGTCATCCTATGGAAATAGAAACCTAACTAGTGAATGGAGTTACATCTAGTGGTTATTATTTCGTGGTCTGGTCTTATACAAACTTATTGCATAGGATACCCTCATTCGCATGTCACCTACACAAACGCGTTGGATCATTGCGTTTGTATCAAATACGAAGTAAGTTGTATCCATATTGTTACCAAGATAAGGTACTCGGTCTTATTCCTATACTGTAGACCCTTTAAGTAGATCTCAAACATTGATCCATGTACGTCTCTATATATTGTTCAAGATTCATCACATAGCTTAGGATGTTAGTTTTTTGGATTTAGATTATTAAACAAAACGACTAATAATGAAATCAATAACACTTATTGAAACTATAATAATAAACACTTTATTAATAACAGTCAGTCATTATATTTACTATCTATGAGTTTTAGGACATAAAACTCAACACTTAAAACAAGTAGAAGATTAGCCTAGAAGGTTTTGCATAAAAAGCAAAATGATGGTCTTGGTTTTGAACCGTTTAAAGATTAACAGCAAGGCATACTAGAATGAGATATCCTCTAATTATCAACATCTCAATGACTACTTTGCACAATAAAAGAATAGCATGCTCATCTACTTACATGATCATCAACTTTTGTTTGAATTTGTTTTTTCATATTTCTACTCTAATAAATGCATTTTTCTTTTGATTTTTCTGTAATATTTTCTCTTCTAGATTGTCTTTTATGCTTTCAAGTGTTGGGGGCTTATTGCATCACCTAAAATCAGTATAGATTTCGTTCTAATCCACATTCAAATGTCATTGCGTCATCTTGTTCTTCTTTCTTTTTTTTTTCGTAGAAAAGTTTGCATTTTTTTAAGCAAGGTTTCTTTTATTGCAATTTTCAATTCATTTGCAAAATCTTTCGTCTAGAACTCCAAATTTTAGTGTTACTTCACTTTCAGTCTTGATAACCATATTCACCTTATATTCCTTACAAAGCTCTTCAATGTTTTTTGACACTTGTGCCTCTTCTCGAGCATGTCTATGATACAATTTCAGCATTGATTCGAAGCTTTCAAAATGAAGTCTTGGAAGACTTTCTTCATCTTTGCTTATGCTTATTTGGAAAAGGATTCAACAACTTTTGACTACCTTCTTGCTTTATATAAAACAAAGAGTCAGGATTATAAGGACAATCGTTAAACACATGTTTTTCTCTATAATAAACACAGACATAGACAAATAAGAACATTTTCCACCAAATGATTTTTGCAACAATTATGTAACACCCCAGGCCCAAGATTCAGAATTCGAGTTCTCGACATTTTCCTGCATCCCCTACAACCTGACAACATCATTCTTACTTGTCTTAAAGGCTTATTAGAGTTAAAGTTATCCCCACAAACCAACACAAGTCCTTTCAACATGTTTTGTCCTCACTCGCATGCATCTAGAAAAATTCTCAAGAGACCACCCAACATAGAATTGTTCTGAGTTAAGCATGCTTAACTTTGAAGTTCCTATAATTGAGCCACCGAAAAGGAAGATGCACTGCTTGTTACAATTCTGATTTAGTCTTGGGTATTTCTGTGTGTGTTCTAGTATATATATACTCTATATAGCGAGTCATGGTTATTGCATGTGAGAGATGCTCACTGTCTCTGAACCTTGCGTGATTACTAAATCCTCGTTGAGTACCAGTTTTCATATTGCTTGTCCAAGTGTAAGCTAAAGAATAGGTTTCTTGGATGATCCATTGTGGAACATAGACAATTGATATCAAACATTAGTTATAGGGCTTACTCTTTCATCTAGGCAGTATAAAATAGCTATACAGTATAAAGCAAAGTATGTGTCTAAGCTAAATCTATAATCTACACTAGAGATTCTGGAAATGAACTAACTTGTGTTGAGAAAATGTGAAGGAAAGTCTTCGTATTGTAAGTGGTTAAATTACGCAATAAGCTATGATGCGATAGAGTTCAATTAATGGGCCTTCGATTAAGGCGAGCACCTCTCAGTGCCTTAAACGCCACAATTGCTTGCCTCTCAAGATGCAAATGACAAAGCTTCATTAAGCGAGATCTACCTAGGAGTTGTTGCTTATAAGACTTATAGTACTTCTCTTTTAAGGGTGACAACCTCTCGGAGTCAAGTACCCACACTTGTTCTTCTTTTGGGACACAAGTGATGGAAGTTTACTCGATGTGGAGTTTTCTCCAAACTCCTCCATACGCGCGTTAGCCATGTCTTTGCTCTTACTCTCTAAAGAGTTGGCGACAAGTGTTGGCCATGCAATGGATTATAGCTCAGCTAACACGGTAAGCCTTATAAGTTAGACTACTTATCAAGAACTTATCACCAACCTAAATTATGTATAACACTTTGACAGATGAACAATAGAGTGATGATGGATTGAAAGTGGATAAATATGCAATGTATAAAAGAATGTAGGCCTTAGGCCACTATACAATATGAACAATATACGTTACAATGAAATATACAAATGGAAAGTAAAGAGAGTGAGAAATATTACAACTTAGGGGAAATAGAAATGGTGGTGAGTCTTCTCTAATCTCTCTTTAAGCTCTCACTTACAGACTAACTGGAGAAGAAGAAAGAAACTCTTACAAACGACCGAAATGCTAGTTTTTTTTGCCAACTCCTTAAGTTTTAGTCTGATCATTCAAACATCTGGCCTCTTCAAGGCTGGCCCTCTTGCTTGGTAAAGAAGGAGTCCTTTTTATAGGCTACTTTCGACGGGTTTATTCTTCTGATTATGTTAGTGTCACTTACAGCCTTTTTCAAGTCACATAAACTCCAACTACCATTCTTATTTGCTAGTGAACCTTCTTCGCATGATGATGTGGTTCCTCGCCTAGGAAGTTTATTCGCTAGACAATGTTCTTCTTGTGTAAACTTTGTACACACTTCTCTGTGATTCACTATGTCTTCTTTTCTTTACAATCCTGAGTTAAAACACTGAAAACCAGGATAAAACAAGTGTAGAGACTTGTGTCAGTTGTATTCTCTAATAGTTCTGAATTTGCGATAGAAGCTATGCGTTTTGACACATTTATTATGTGTTTTGGATCCATTGTTCTACCTAAAAGGTCATAATAACTTGTATTTCTACAAGTTATCATGCACCTTGTTGGTATAAATAGTAACTTTTAATTTTTTTAAGTCTTTCTTGACCTTACTTTCATGTCCTCAAGATCCATCTCATTCATATGTGATATTGATTCATTCATGTCCCCCTCCTAAACTCAGGGCATTACATGCTCACCAGCTTCCACTTACTTTGTCCCCAAACAACATCTTACTAGAAGAGGTTCCTCTCTAATACCATTTGTAATACCCCAGGCCAAATAATCGAAGTTCGAATCTCCGACATTATTTTCCTATATCCCCAGCGACCTGGCAACATCATTCTTACTTGTTTTAAAGGCTTATTAGAGTGAAAGTTGTCCTCACAAACCAACATGAGTCTTTTCAGCATGCTTTGTCCTTGCATCATAAGAAATTCTCAACAAACGTAGAATTGTTTCGAGCTCAGCACGTTTTTCCTATGATTAAGCCACTGAAAAGGAAGGTACACCTTGTTAATTGGTATACGTAGTAACTTTTAATTCTTTTAAGTTTTTCTTAACCTTACTTTCATGTCCTCAGGATCTATCTCATTCAGATGTGATATCGGTTCATTCATGTCCCCCTCATAAACTCGGAGCGTTACAAATTATAAAAAAATGTTTCAAAAAGTTTGTATTGATCAAAAGTTTGTGTAACTTTTTCAATGTGTTTGCCAATTCTGCAAATTGTGCATTCACTGTTGCAATGACATGGAGGTCAATTTTGTGGAACATTTTTAACAACCAAAATGTAAGAAAATTTAGGCTCTTTTGTTTAGGCACTAAGCTCAACCTACGGAAGAAAAGCAAAACAAGATTGGAGTTTAAAAAAAAAAAAAAAAGGTTGCAATCAAATCATAATTTCTATTATGAAAAAAATAAAATTGAAATAGTTCTCGACAACGACGTCAAATACTTGATTGACCAAATGAAAATGAGAATAGATATGGTCTAAGTGCAAGCATTCACGGTCAATGAAGTAATAAAATCTTGAAATAGAGTCGAATCTCATATTTATTTATGCAATTCAATTTTTCTAAGAAAGAAATTTTTAATGCAAACCAAGGGGTAACCACGAGGAGTTATGTGGTGAGTGGACAAGAATTTACGTAAAGAAAAACAATAAACAACAGTAATCGAACATGGGTTAAAAATGCTTTAACCTTTTGGGCTTTACAGCAAAAGTGATGTTGATGCATAGGACATTAAGATAGTGAAAGTATGTGTGGGCAAAAATCTACACCTACTTGGCCTTGTACCAAGTTTCTTTAGGAGTTCTAAATGATTACTACCTAATTTTTCTATAGGTAACTAAATCTTAGATTAATTAAACCTTAGCATATTTACCTACAAGGTCCTTTATTTCCAAGGTGACATGACTTTTCTTTTTTCTAGGCTTAATTAAGTCTCATATCCCTTTAAGAAGTTTGTTTGCACACTGGCCTTCTCAGAACTAGAGTTCCACTAGTCTTCTAAATTAAGTGATTAAGTTAATTTGTCAAAACTTTCATTCTAATCAACAAAGAAAATGCAAAAACAACAAAGTGGTGCACAAGCACAACAATTTTTAAACCATAAACATCTTAGGGCATTCACATTGTCGAACTCGTAAGAGAGGTTTTGCTCATGATGTGGTTAACAAAATAAACTTCTTTATTAAATCAAAAATCATTGCTACAATAGAGTTTATTTTATAAAAGAAAAGGACAAAAAAAATTACGAGTAAATAAAAGAAAAAGAATGTTAGAAGTTTGCAATTCCAATGAAATTGAGATATATCTTCAAGTTCCAAGTCTTTCCCAAGGATAATCTCCTTTTTTCCAAGGTGTAAATCATTCAATTCCTTGAAACTCACTTCCGTGGGACGAGAATTCCTAGAGCCAAAACACCTTAGAGAAACTTCCATTCACAAGGCTCTTACTTGAAACATGAAAATAAATAACCCAAGGTGACTGCTAGAAAATGACCGAAATATCGAGAGTTTTGTGATCGAAGTTGATAATGGTGAAATGAATTGCTTCCATCCCTTTTATAGCCGCGAAGGTGGTTGTGTAACACCTAAAATCAAGCTCTAAGTAAAATAGAAGATACCCAACTGATTAGAACGTGAAAAAAGAAATTGCACTGACTGGTTCAAAATCTGGAATGTTAGGGTCTAGGAATGAGGGCACAACACTTCTGCTACTGGCACATCACTTTTGCAACTCTGTTGCTAACACATCAGATAGAAAATCTGTCAAACAGTAAAAAATCAGTAAAATTGCTCATATTAGCAACTCAAATCCCTCCCAATCAACTTTATACAATTCTAAAACACATTTTTGATCTTCATCCTGAGGTCAAAATATCAAATAAAGTTATACTTTTATTCAACAATGTACTAAATAAAATAAGCATTTTTGATACGAATCAAACACTTACTACTTGAAATAGTTACAAAGTAGATCATATTCGTAGTATTACCAGGATAAAATACCTGAACTTTATCCTTTTATATTGTGGACATTTTAAGTTATTACTTACACATGATCTACTTGTATGCCTATCATATACAGTTCAAGTTTCAATAAATACTTTTTATTTTAATAAATATGTAATTGGTTATCTAAAAAAAACTCTGAAACACATGAAATTTATGGCATTAATCCCAACACCTCTAAATACATCAAGTAAACATGTACAATATAATTACAATCTAAAATAGTTACCTCATGATTGAGACACATGCACCATATTTACAACGGCAAATGAGAGACTAATTATAAAAATTAGGTCCATGGACAAGTGGTGTTGGCGTGTTCACCGCAATGAATAAATCTAAAATTTCATATTTTTCAACCATTAATAGTCACAATTTTGCTATTTGGGATTTCATCTCAAAATTAATTTGTTATCGGTATAAATATAAAAAATCCTCATAATATCGATAAGATACATAAGTTCTAATCTTATCACCAATTAATTTATATCCAAACCTCATGTTTGTCTCTATAATAGAACACTCATAAATAATTTAGTGTTCTAACCACGAACATCTTTAATTTCAAAATTTTGAACTTCTTTAGTACTTTAGCATTATATATATAAGTCTGACATCTAGGTTTTGAATCAACACATAATGTATTTATCATTTCATTTTTACACATTTGAATACATTATTATTAACGATATATCGCATCTTGCTATTCACATTCGATCGATATGGTGCGGTGCGACAGCGAATTTGAATGGAATTTCATATATATTTTTAAAATCAATATATGCCTAAAATAATAAACCCCAAAAGAATTTTTAAAAAATCTTGTTCAGCAATGAAAATGGGATTGCATAATAAATAACCAAACACAATAGCATATACATTTATAGTTAAATCACATATCTTGAAAATAAACTCTTAACAAAAACCAGCTCAGCTAAGTGTTACGTTTATTATTGTTATTGCCAACTTAATGTTTTCATATTTTTAACTTTGTAAAATATGGGTCCAAAATAAAAATAAAAAGGCTTATTAGAATTTAGAACCCCACGTGGTAGCTTGACTTGGGGAAGCTGAGAGGAAAGTGTGGTTTCTTTTATTTTGGTGTTGTCTCAAAATAGTAATACTTACCTACAACCCCACCTATCTTTCTCTTCTTCTTTTTTTTTTTTTTCTTTCTTGCAAGAATATTAGACAAAATACAAAATTGAATTTTGACTTCAAGATTAGTAGTATAAATACTAAATAAGTTGAACTATCAACATAGAGTCTACAATATTGATGAAAGAAAATTTATCACGTAAACAAAAAAAGGATGGTACTAAAATCAAATAGAGTCTTAGATATATTGATGTATTTTTCTTTTCTTTCATTTTTGTTCTCTCAAAAACCAAAATAAAAGTCACAATTCACATACTATAGTATTGTATCGAGGAATTTAGGAATCTTAAAGACGTGGGATTGGCGATACATCCGCCGATGCTTTTGGTCCAATATTTTCCATTTTTTATTTGCTATCTTTTAATTCCCATTTTTGCTCTCTGCCAGCTGCTCCTTCCCAACGCACACAAATCCATTTCTTTATATGCTTCCTTTTTCTTCTTCTTCTTTTTTATTTTCTAAAATATATATATTTAAGCCATTCATCTCTATTTCCCATGCTAATTGATATACATATATAGAGAAAGAAAAAAGGAAAATGAAAAAAAAGACCTTTGACTTTTGACTCTATATGTAAGGACGTATTACACTTACATTCAATTTGTCTCTCTTAACAAGTGTCCTTTATTATGATATGAATGTGGATACACATTAACCAAACTAATTTATGTTTATGAATTTTGGTTTCTAATGAATGTCCAAATATTGAAAATAAGTTTAGATCTTAAGTATTCAAATGTTTGAGAGATGAAATTATATATGATTTGAGGTATATATCTTTGCCTTTCTCACGATCATTTGACAAATTTTATGGTTAGGATTTGAAGATTTAGGTGAAGAACTTCAATATCAAGGAAAATACAATTATGCTATTATTAGTGATAGGTTGAATTTGTGTCTTACTAGTATGTACCATATGAATAAAATGTAAGTATAATTAAACTAAGTAATAATTGATGTATATTTTTTACTTGAAGTTTTCAATTTCTCTAATTACTATACCAAACATTAAAAAGAAAAATAGGAGAATGGCTTAATAGTTACGATTTTTTCTTCTTTAGATCAAATGTTTAAATCTCTGCTTGCTTATAAACAGTGTTAAACAATATGAATGTTGAGTTTAGGTACTCAACATCAAAAGGTCATATTTTTTAGACAACCTAGCTAGACAAAGAAAATGATATAAGAGTGTATAATTGACATTAAAACGAGTCAACAAACACAAAAGAAGATTAAAAAAAGAAAAATGAAATTTATATAAAATAGTCTTTAAATATTAAAAAAAAAATAGCATTGTATTAGTTAGAAGCTCCCTACAAATAGAGGCCAAAAAAGTACGAGTGTTGTGTATCCTTTTGAGTACTTTTAAAGTCACTTTTCATTCTCTTCTATTCTCTCTCTCTCAAATGGCACTTGCAAATTCAGCTATACAAGAAGTTGATGGCATGGAGAAAAATGGCGGTGGATATTTGAAGAGTTTAGCCATTGGAAAAGGCCATGATCAGAATCCAAATGGTGACTTTGTGTTCCGAGACACCACGAATTATCAACTCGGTCAGCAGCAACAACAATCTCTCATCAACTTCGGTCATAAGATGAATAATGAATCTTTGTTGAGCTTTGAAGCACAAGGGATTTGTCAATTAGATCTCACTTATAATTGGGATGATCAGCAACGTGTGATGGAAGACCCTAATTGCTTTCAGACAGCTACAAATCATAATAATTATAGTCCTTCAAAAGATCATCATCACCATAATAAAAATGGAGATAATGGTTCTGTTTATGAGTGGCTTTATTCTGAATCAACAACTGATTTTTCTGATTCCATTCAAGAAGCTGAAGGAACTCAAGAGATTGTTCCCAATCACAAGCGATCCCATACTACGGTACGAAGTTATAAGTTTCATCTTTCAACTTTTCAAAAAAAAAATTACTGATTCCTTCTTTCTTAAAATTTGATTTAATCTGTATGCATATCTGATTTTGACTTTTGATATTTTTGGAAATTAAGTTTATGATTAAACACTAGCTACACTTCTTTGTCTTATTCTTTACAACTTAAAAAATTGGTTCAAACCTATTTTCCACAGTTCCAGCTAATTTTTAGTTTTTTATAATTTTATTTTTCATCTTCCAATTTAGTTGTGGATCCAAATGTTTCTTTATAAAGAAACGGTCAGTAAATAAACTATCATTTAAAAAAGAAAACCATTAAATGGTTATCAAAATAGAGTTTATATATCAAATTTTAAAAACTAACCTATTGGAAGCTCAAAACTCTATAAAGATCGTAAGATTTAATAATCTTTTCAACGTGGGATCTTTACTATGACGCATTAAGTTAGATTAGTGTTTCTTTCGGTTCACCGTTTTTCGGTGGAAAATCCATTTTTGGGTAGTGGTTTCATAAACTCTAATAGTAGGTAAAACATGGAGTGAGTGTGTTTGTTTATTGATAAATTGTTGTGAAGTGACTAAGAGGGGAAATTTTGTTATTGAAAATTGAAAGGGAGAGAGCAGTGGGAGTGTATGTAAGAAGCAATGTACTGCTGCACCTAAGAAACAGAAACCCAAATCAGCAACAGCCAAAGATCCACAAAGCATTGCAGCCAAGGTTTCTTTCTATTATTATTATTTTGCTTGTGATTTAAGCAACAAAAAGAATTTAATTAAGGTTCTGAAAGAATGTCTGTTTTGTTTTGTTTGTTTTATTACTTAGAATCGACGAGAAAGGATTAGCGAGAGGTTGAAGATACTCCAAGAATTGGTTCCCAATGGCTCTAAGGTGATTCTTGCCATCCTATTACTTTTTCTTTTCTTAATAAAATTAAAATTGTTAATTTGTAATTTTGGTTTCAATAGTTAGAATTTAGGTTATATGTTTTTGGGTTTATAAATAATCCTATTATAATGAGAATTTTTTCAAATCCAGTTAATAACTATTTATAAAATCATATGTATTCAAATTCTCATATTGGTTACGAAAAAAATTGTTGATACTTTGAGAGAAGAGTTTTATTTGAAATTTGTTAGTTTCTTAACCTAATAAGTTCTTTCTCATTCAAAACCAATTTTAATTTCTTTAAAAAAAATCTTTCTAACATTTACTTTTTCAAATTTTAATGTAAAGCAAAATACTTAAATTTTCCTCGAAAAGCAAAAAGAAACATTCCATAATAATAATAATAAATCATCATTTTAGTTACCAAATTTGAATGAATATGTGTTTTTGATTCATCGATTTAAAAAATGTACATTTTTAGTTTTCAGGTTTTTAACGATAAACTCATTTATTCTTTAAGTTTTTGAAAATATATTTAAAAGTCTTTCTTGGATATTTTAAAAATAATTATATAGTATTTAAAATTTGAGAAACAAAGTAGGAATTTTAGAAATTATTTTTCTATTAAAATTTTATATAATTATTTAAAATAAAAATATTAAGTTATTTGATGTACTTTTTTTATAAAAAAAAATTATTATTATTATTATTTTGTAAAAATTCAATAACAAGAATTAGATTTTGAAAACTAAATCCTTATAAACCTAGAAGACTAAAAAGTAATTTTTCATTGTAATAAAGAGTTATATTTATATATCCTACCATATAATTAAGGTGCATATGAACACAAACAAAAAAGATTGGGACGAAAAGAAAAAGAGGAATAATTAAGCTGTAAAATAAGAAAAGGTTTGACAATTTAAAATTAAATAAAAAGAATTAAAATTTGCAGGTTGATTTGGTAACCATGTTGGAGAAAGCAATTAGTTATGTCAAATTTCTTCAACTACAAGTGAAGGTACACTATTTTACTTTCTTTCAAAAAAATTAAACTTCATCATTTTCTTTCTTTTTAACATTAATTCGATCTTTTATCTTAAATATTTTTTTTTTTTATAATGAAATTGAAAATTCAGATCCTAGCAACCGATGAATTTTGGCCAGTTCAAGGTGGGAAAGCTCCAGATATTTCACAAGTAAAGGAAGCCATTGATGTGATTCTTTCATCTCAAAGAGAAAGAAGCTCAAGCTCAAACACTGAAAAGTGATCAAATATCATACTACTTATTGTTATCGTTAACTTCTTCTTGGTAGATAGAATTTATGACACCAATTTTATATACTTTTCAATAATTCATATTCCCTTAAGTAATTAATAAACTATTCTCATTTGTTTTGAAAGTCAGCCATTGTTCTGACAGCAAGTTTGGATGAGAAATTAATGCATGCTTCTTCTTTTTTTTTTCCTCCTTTTTCTTTTTTTATTGATGAAGGTGGAAAATTATTTGTTCTGATCATATAGCTAGTTGTCAATTTAATGAAGGCCCATTAAAATCAATTTTAAATTATTTTTTAAGAATCTACTAGCAAAAAATTATATGTATATCTATTCAATAATGATATTAAAACAAAATGAGAAATTATACTAAATTATATGCTCAGATACTTTTGGTTTCTGAAAAATATAAGGATGGGTAATAAACACAAATATTGCATCACTTAAAAATATGATGTTTTAGCATTCTTATACCCAAAAAGAGTTTTTTTTTTTTTTAATTTAGGGAAAACTGTTTTTTCTTTTAAGTCCTTTGATTAAATTTAGGAGGAGACCTCACCAACATTTCAATTCCTCACTTTTGGAAAATAGTTTTACAAATAAATATTGTATTAAAAATAAATAAATAAAATAAAATAAAAGACTTTTTTTCTCTCTCACTTCTAATCATCTCTCCTTCCTCTCTCTAAAACTACAATACTCCGCTATTTTTAAACACTGAAGCCATAGCCAACCAAAGCCCCTTGAGAATTCCACCCCCTTTCTATAGTTTATAATAATGCTTCCTTTTACTTCAAAAAGCTTTGTTTCAGTTTGGGATCTTCGTCTTTGTTGAATCATAATTTGAATTGGTTCGAATGGTTAAAGTTGTTCGAGTCCTAAGTCCCCTCAATTCCGATCAAATTTTGGATCAAAGAAAAGTCTACGCCCAAAACCAACTTTAGCCCAAACCAAGCTTTTTCTTTTCTGGGCCCAAGCCTGTATAAGGCCCACAGAGAACCAAGAAACCTCTTAGCCCTTTATTATGGGGTGTTGGAAATAGTTAAAAGGTCGAAATTTTGAAGGAAGAAGCTTCTAAGCTTTGAAGAAAGAGTTTGGCTCTAAACATCTAAAAAATAAACAATATAGATATAACCGTGTGGAAATAACAAAATAGTAAATAACAAATTGAAAATAGCAAATTCCGAAAATCTTTTGATTTATAGCAAAAATATTGGTTGCAGACCTTTTTCTAAACTCTTTTATAGCAGGTATAAATACAGTGTACTTGGATGGATAAAAAAAAATGAGGTAGAATATCACATATCTAGAAGAGTGTATTTGTAAACAAAATTCAGTTTTGGTAAATTTTAACTAAACATAATATTTTCTTACGAGAGTAGATTCCACAAACATCCCCTGAAAATATGGCTGTAATTTCTACCAGATTTTCGAATTCTTTGGATTTAAATCAATTAATTAACAATTTATTTCTATAATTTATAATAGATATGTTTAATAACGATTTGAATTAAAGTTTAGATAATACCCCTAAAATAATAACAAATATAAATTCAATAGGTTTGAATTCTTTAAATTTCATAATATTTATCAAAACTTTATTAAATACTACATAATACATATTTTTAATAACAATTTGAATTTAGATTTTATATCATCCTCTAAAATCGTCAATTTAAATTCAAATTTTACGTAATATCCCTCAAATAATGGCAAAGATAAATTCTTAATAACAATTTGAATTTAAAATTTAAAATTCAAATTATTATAATTTAAAATTTAACAAATTATATTCCAAAATATTTATAAAAAATTTATTAAATAATACAAATTACAATTTTTTAATAACAATTTGAATTTAAAATTTATTTATTATTATTTTTATAATAAACTTGAGAGAAATGTGCGAATTTGAAATTTGAAATTCAAATTTTATTAGTTTTGGTATTTTTTCATAACAACCATTTTAGTTTGATATATGAAAATATTTTATTTGTTTTAATTTGTTTTGATAATCTCCAAACTTTTTTTTTATTAACAAGGGATTAATAAATTCGATTTAATTCAAAAAAAAAATATTTGATTGAGCTCCTTGAAAATATTGTTATGGTTAGTAAATAAATATATTTCATTAAAATATTTTTTTGGAAAATATAAGAAAAGTATAAATTTGAATATATTTAATGTGTTCCATTTGTTTTATTGTTTATTTCTTTTTTTTTCTTAATTTAACAAAATCGTTTTGTTTATTAAATTGTCAAGTTTGATTGCGTTAATTTTCTATAGAGTTGCAGTGTGTTTATACATATTACATGACAATATTATTCATTCCATATTAGATCCACGGTATTTGACATAATGTATAGCATATGTTGCTAACACAATTACATTGTAATATATTCAAATATTAATATTTATTTGTTCATATAATCTTTCCAATCGAGAAAACTTAACATTAAGATGTGATTTGTTACAAAGCCAAGAATAAGAACGATTTCCTAAATAGTGTTATTGAATCATAATCACAGTTGTTTAACTAACCAATTGAATTAAGATTTTTCAAACATAGTATATCTCGAGTATGAATGATGTTATAAACATCAAATTTGGGACACACACAAAAAGTAAAAAATTTGGTCATCAAGATATAGTATCATTCCCTTGGGTATATGATAATCCATATTTTCTAAATACAATGTATTTGAATAGTTAAACAAATGAGACAAGATACTGAAAATAGCACGAAGATAGTGTATTTTGCAAACAACATTCAAATTTGAGAAATCGAAATAAATCTGCTAGTTTGTTGTTTGACAATATTGCAGCAAACTCCCATATAATAATGACAAATATATATACAAGATTTTCAGCTTTATTATATTTTAAACAATTTATCAAATAATACATAATATATATTTTTAATAACAATTTGAATTTGAATTTTAGATCCTCCCCTAAAATAATGCAAATAGAAATACAAGATTTTTCAGTTTTTTTAATATTTTAAACAATTTATTAAATAATACATAATATATATTTTTAATAACAATTTGAATTTAAATTTTAAAATTTTAATTATGCCTCAATGGCATTTTTGCAATTATTTGAATCTTCTTCTTTTAGGTTTTATTTGAGAAAGAAAAAAGAAGGAGATTGAGAGAGGGGGGCAGCCGATGCAAGAGACAAACACAGTGAGAGGGAGAAAGTTTTTCTTGCAAACAAGAGAGGAGAAAAGTGCAGCCAACAAATAGGAAGATATCAGAGGTTCGACGTAAGTGACGATGGGCTTTTTCGAGCAGCGTTTGATGGCGTTTGATGTTAGTCATGGATTTATGGCGGGTTCTGACGTTCCAGCATTTGTTGGAGTCATATTTAGTCGACTTTGACGGCTTTAGTCACAGACAGAAGGATAGAAGGGTCGAGCGGTTTCTAGTGTGTTTCACCGTGGGTGTTCTGTTTTTCGGTCGTGGTTCTTCTTGGGGTTTGTAGTTGGTTGTTCGACATCTGAGTCTCCGGTTGGAGGAGCTGACAAGAAGAAAATTCCTTGATTTTGTGCTAAATGTATGAATACTTTGAAGGGTTTGAAGGGGACAAAGCTAGAAGTTCCAATCGTTTCTGCCTGAACGTTTGAATGGCTTGACGCGCACGATTTGAAGAAGATATGAAACAGCTGCAGAAATTATGTGGAGCTTTGATGGTGATAGGGGTGTTAATTGTGTGTTGGGAGTTTGGTTTAAATTATAGGGTATTTGTGGTTTCTTGAATAATTATATTTATGATTCTTTTTTTTTCATTTAGTAGGGGCATTTAAGACATTGTTCCAGCAATTGTTTTTCCCATATTTTTCGATTTTGCTATTTTATCAATTTAAATAAAAATTTGTCATTTATCCAAAATAAACCTTCTATTTTGTTATTCTTCTGGTTAGCCCAAGAATATAATTCTCTTGAAATTAAAACTCCAAGGAAAACCTCCCTCCTAAAGGTCTAAGGATAAAGCTCACAATAAGTCCAAGATAAAACTCTTTAAAGCTATTGAAGTCCAAAACCCCAAAGGTCGATTCAAACTGATTAAGAAGTCCGAGGCTACTCCAAACCAAGCTCAAAGATCGATCCTACAAGAAGATTAATACATTCAAAGATCGGTCATCCAAAAAATCAACAAATGATAAGCTTCAAATAACAAATATTAGAGATGGTACACATTACTTAAATCAATACAAATACAAACTTCAAATTCAACGAATAATTTTTTTTCAAAAATCTATCCAAACAATCTTGTCTGAATAAACTCTTATTGTCAACATATCTAATTTGAATATTTAGTTCTTTAGTTGGCTTCTTAATCTTTTGTCAATATTTCCACCGTTAGAGTGCTATTAAAATCCCACATTGGGCTAAGGAAAGAAGTTATCATGAGTATAACAGTGTGAATAACTATCTCCATTAGTGTAAAACCCTTTGGAATAACACTAAAAGTAAAACCATGAGAGTATATGTCCAAAATGAACAATATTGTACAATTGTAAAGATATGTAAAGGGTTTGTTGTCATTATCAATTGGTATTAGAGCCTTGGTCTAGGCCCAAGTGCATTGGCGAAATCCTTAGATTTTGAACATTTGAAATTTGGTGAGCTTTCTTCATGTTTTATTAGATTATAAGAACAAGTGTGATTTGTGCTTGTGCTTGAGTGAGTAGTGACCTAAGATGAATAAGAGCTGCCTTGTAATTTAGTGCAAGCTCTCGTGGGAGGAGTAAAACAGATTTGTTCGATGAGAGATTGAAAAGGATACTTTATTCAAGGAGAGAGTTTTTAGGAGTGTGAACAAAAGCCCACATTGGTTAGGGAAGGAAGTGATCATGGATGTACAAGTATGGACAACTATCTCCATTGGTATGAAACCTTTTAAGGTGGTACCAAAAGCAAGGTCATGAGGATATATGCTTAAAATAGACAATATCATACTATTATAAAGATATGTGAAAGGATCGTTATCATTATCACCCACTTACAAAAATGGTGGGTTATGCAATTGTAGAAGATTATCAATTTACTTTATCTTCTCAATTCCATTCTAACATAATTGGGTCAATCTTATGGTTCATGTTCAAATGGTGAAGCCTAATTTAGAGCCGCATTCAAATGGTGTTTTTCTATCTAAAACGTTTGTCTTAAAGTAGGGATTTCAAAGGAAGAGAGCTTGTGATAGATTTAGATTGTGTTTGAATTGATTTTTGAAATGTTTAATTTTTAAATAAATTCATTTTAAGATAAATTGAGGTGTTTGACATTGGTTTAAAATAGTTTTTAGAATAATATAAATTATTTTACAGAAAATACATGAAATCAAATTTTAGAATAAATGTTTATTTGATATTTATGGAGGAATCCCTCCAAAATATCTATTTTTCTTCCTCTATTTTTTCTATTCCTTTTTACTATCTATTTTTCGTTGTTCTTTTTTGTTTTTTTTTTTAAATACTTTGAATATTTTTTCAATGTGTGTGTTCATATACATGTAAATTAGGGATTTGCAAATGTTTCTCTCTCAACCAAATCTACTTTGTCTTAATATTTGTGAAAGAAATCATAAAGACATTAATGAAAAGCAAGATCATTCGATTCTTGAAATGAAGATGAATGAAGAACGTGATCGAATTGCACATTTTTTTGTCTAGTTGATATTATATTGTATCGAAAAAATTATTATCTTATTTATATTTTGTTGTTGGAAATGAATTATTTTTTTATGATTATGTATTTACATTTCAATATATTTGTGCTTCTAAAATTGAATTGTCCAAAAAAATTAATACAAAAAAAATTAATGTTTAGTTTCAAGTAACATTTAATAATTTCAAGATAACGTACAATTAATTTTAAAATATATTTATGAAAAAAGATTCAAGATGTGTGTATTTCTTTATGAAATTAGTTTATAATGTTTAATAGTCTTTTATAGTAATTTAATCTAAGTATAAACATTGCTAGTATAGAACAAACCAAACACAATTTTGCATATAAACATAAAGAGGTCAAACCAAACATACAAGTGTTTAGATTTTAAACTCATTTTATCAAAAAAAAAAAAAAAAAAATTAAAAATGTATTCTTAAAAAATAAATTCATAAGCAATCTAAACAAACTCTTAGAGCATTTGACGCGCAGGTTCGAAATCAAATGCTTGAAAATTAAATGTCTATGGGCTTTTTTGATGTGATTCAGATGCCCGGGTATTACAAATATTGTAAATATTGTGTTTGGGATGTAGGATTTGAAAATTTGGATTTTCTAATGCCTATGTTTGGTGTGCTTGTTTTGAATTCCTGAGTTTAATTAAGGAGAATTTTTAAAAATAGTAGATTTTATAAAATATTTACAACATATAGCAAATTCTGATCATTGATATGCTACAATAATAGAAAATTAATAGTGATAGAATCCAAAATTTTGCTATAGCTTGTAAATATTTTAATTCATTTTGCTATTTTTAAAAATGTTTCTTTAATTAATTTGTCTAGTTTTTTTTATTAATTGTACGTCCTAAATTTATTTTGTATCAATTTTTTTATATTTTGTACTTTTTATTCAATTTTTTGACTCTATTAATTTTAATGACAATTATGTAAAAACGAGAAATTTTAATATTAGATAACAATAATTTCGATTATAGTTACATTAACATGAATGGTCTAAGTAGGAATACTACAAATCATTTACAAAATATAAGAGATCATGTAATCGAATAGAGTTTACAAAAGTTGGAGTCAAGTAACATTCAAATGGTCTAATAAAAATAAGCATAACCAAAAGAGTCATACAAAATTGAAAGTTAAGTAGAATTACTTTTAGCCACAGTTATGGTTGTTTTTCTACGACACACATGCAATGTATGTTAAACCATTTTTACCAAAAGATGTCTAAATAAAAATGATTCTTTTTTTTTAAAAAAAAACAATTTTTCTTAAGTCAACCCAAATAAGTAGGTCTTCTAGTTAAATTGAATAAAAAAAATAAAAAATATTATTAAACTAAACATAAACCATGGTATATATGTGATATATAATTACAATTTCCACTATATTTTCACTTTATTAATATTTGATTTGTACTCGAGATCACAATAGATAGGTCATCAATTTTCAACTTGAAAAAATATAACAAAAAAAAAAAAAAAATAATCCAAAAATGAAGAAAAATTAAATTTAAAAAAAAAATAAAAAAAAAAAAAATAAAAAAAATAATATAATAATAACAGTTATTAAAAAAGAAAACTCTTGAAGAAAAGAAAATAGAAGAATGAAAAAATGTATATTTAAAAAAAAATATTATTGTGATTAAATCAAAGGCATGTATGTAATGACTTAGCAAAAAAAAAACTTTTCAAAAATTCATTTTTATTAATTTTTCAAGATTTGCAACAGTTGCATAAGTGGTGGTCAAAAGTTCGTCGACTGAGTTTGTCAGAAATGACACCTTGTGGTCAATTGACAATGGCCACTAGAGTTGTTTTTGAAGTTGGTTGATGAATTTTCTAGATTGAATTAGAAAAAAAAATGTAATCTAGAGGCTTGAATAGTATTTACTATTCAATCCCATGAAAAAGAGTGTAGGAAGTCTTGATGAAGACAGTCGTTGATCAATGACAAAGACGATTGGTTGGTCGTCAACCATCATGGCAATCAATCGTCAAGGGTTATGACTATTGATCATTGACCACCACTACGATCGCTTGCTAATAGGCATGGGATCGATAAATTAACGATAACGATTGGTTGCCGTCGATCAAGATGTTTACCCCACGACAGTAACGTCCAAAGTTGTAGGTCACAAGCAATCAAGATGACTGGTCACCGACAATCAAGACGATCCAAAATCGACGATTATAATGATCAGTTGTTGTGACCATCGATCGGTCATCGTGATTGATCGTGAAGTTAGCTAACAATTGTTGCCAACGATTATTGATAAAATGTTGTATTGAAAATTTTTCTAAAACATATAACATTCAATAATAATAAAAACACATTCCAAACCCAGGGTTTGAAATCTTAATCACACGAATTTTATTCCAAATGGACAAACATGAGTTTGACTTTTTGAACCCCTAATTCCAAACCTATAGACCAAAAACCCCACTTATTGTCATTGAGTAAGAGAGAAGGTTGATGCAAGGAATATAGGGTTTGTAATGTGCATTTTCAAGTCTCTTGTGTACCACGTAACATAATTACAATATTTAGCCATCACTAAAAACTATTTAAAGTGTATTTTAAACCGTTTTTTAAAATTTTTGTTCAGAAGTATACCCAAACGGAGACCCTAAATATGGTTGAGATAGTTTTTTCTATGTAAAAAGCCAAAGAACTTTTGACATGTGAAATTCAAATAACCTAGGATAAACTTGGTTTTCTGGTAATCAGGTATAAATATTTGGACTAAAATGAAAATTTTACCCATTTTCACAGAGAAAAAAAAAGGTTTTCTAACACTTTGAAGTTTGCACATTCATTTTCTTGTCTCATAGTCAAACAATCAACCACTAAAAATGTTGGGACAGAACAGAGAACCATAAGCAAGATTGAACATGAAGATTAAAATAAAACCAACCGATAGATTTATGAGATCTTTAAAGCCAATCAAACATTGGAAGATTGGGGTAACTACAACGTAGGATATGGAGAAAAGTCAAGAAATCAAAATTCAAATACAAACTATAAATCAAACTAAGTATCATTGAAATGATCATCGAATAACAAATATCAACCTTTTGGCACTGCAACACAATATGTTGCAGAGGAAACCCAATAGGGCAACTTCTAATAAAATGATTTCGACTTTAAGATTTGAAATGAAAAAAAATTGATTCAAAGGTCAAAAACTGAACTAAACTAAGAGCCATAAACTAAGATTTTTTTTTCATAATATAGTAAAGTTGCTTTAAAGTTAAACTTTCATCTTAATGAAAGAAACACGCACAGACAATTCAACCTAGAAAGGTGTGGAAGTGGACAATAATGCAGGAAATAAAAAATGAAGTGAGCACACAACAAAAGAAGTAAGAATATGACCCACGGTTTGTCGGCTCGGATGCAAGATAATTACAAAACTCAGTGCGAGCATAAACTCGCAGAGGTATTAAAAAAAAACCCAATTCCACACCTCTTCAAAGCCTCTCAACATCTTATTTCTAGAAGTTCTTCAACTCAGCTCAAGCAAAACACTCCGAAGAGAAGCAAAATAAAGACCCACCAAAGATCCTCCCTCTCATCTTGAAATGGCAGGTGAAAGAGGATATCCTCTATCATTGAACACCAAAATTTGTGGCAGAGCCATCTTCGCACCTCAAACATTTTGCATGGAACAAAATGATAGGTATGGTATTAGAGGGATATTAAGGATATAATAAGAGTTAACTAAGTAGTTTTTTAGGATGTTTGGTTCTAAACACCAGTATGGCTGTATGGGAAGAAGTTTGGTTCTATCAGTTTGATTGAGATATATTGACGGAACACGGATATGTTGAAAAATATAAAAGATAGTAGAAACACAAGGCTTTGTGGTACTTAAGCCCTCTAAATCTTGAGATAGTATCAAGCACTAATTCGTACTCCAAAAGATTGTTTATCTTCTCCTACTCACTGTATAAATGGCCAAACTTCCCTAATTAACGACTTCACTAATTACTAATATACCCTTAATATCCCCCTCTAATATCAGTCCTATCACAAAACACCACTCCACTGCAACCTCAATAGTATGAAAGAGTTCCTGGAAATATGATTGAACTGTTGCACATCCCATGAATCTTGTCAAGACAAAAAGCTGTCTTCTTCAGGAGGCTAACCCAAGGTGAGAAATACACCAGTCAGTCAAGAAACAAAGTAAAACTACACCAGTCAAGAAAGTATTGAACAAGTATTTACTTGTGGTTTTAATGAGTGTTGCCAAAACAGGTTACCTTCATTTTCCTTCATACCAAATGATCATCAAGCAAAAATTTGTTTCTACACCAACAAACCACCAAAGTACTTATTTCTCAGAACATTTCAACTTCACCATTAGCTCATCGTACATAGATTCCTTTCTAACTTCAGAAAGGCTATGTTTTAGTTTGGCCAAAGTTGAGTTTTTCAAATTGATCGGTTTATCGATCATCTCGTGAGCATATTTGACGGCTTCTGGCAACCTCTTCTGATCTTGGAGCCGTACAATCAAGAAATTACCAGTCTCTTCAAGATCTGAATCATAGTTTTTAAGCATGCATTTCCATACTTTTAAGGCCCCATTCGGATCTTGACTTTCAATATAAATCCTGATTGCTGCATTACAATTAGCATGGCTTGGAATAAACTCATTTTTTATCATTTCATCAAAGATAGCTGAAGCATCCCTTAACTTTCTTCCCTTTAATAAGAACTGAAATAACAAATTGTAAGTTTCCGCATTGGGGAATGCCCCATAACATATCATCTCATCTAATAGCCTTCTTGCTTCATCAGTATCATTTTGATGACAACAAAGAGCTATCATTGAATTGAACATATATGTATCAGGCTGAAAATTAATACTCTGTATGATTTCATTCCAAAGATACTTCCCCGATTTGATGTCGCCACACTTTACGCACTCATCAAGGGCAAGCTTGAAAAACTTAAATCCAGGATAGCACATCTTCTCCTTTAATCTTTCGAAGGTCACCAATGCCCGTTGTAGCCCATTGGGATCCCTCAACAATACACACAAAAAAGAATTATAGGCAGGGGTATTGGTGGAATCCCAACCAATCTCCTCAATCATCTCTCCAAAAGTTTGCTTGGCACAGACTGTATTTCCTTCACTTTCCCACCCTTCTAATACAATGGCATAAGAATCAGGGTCAGGCCTAATTTTTCGCTTAGCTATTTGCAAAAAGTCATCTGCATCCTTAGTGTTTCCATCCCTACAAATAGCACTTAGAAGGGAATTCAATGCAACCACATCATGAGGACAACCATAAGTATCCATAACCTCAAAAGCCATAATGGCATCTTTAACACGATTAGCAACAACATAACTACTGAACACAGAAGCAAAAGTGGCCAAAGAAAGCAGCCCTTCTGACTTCATGGACTTCATAGCATCCCACATAGGGTCGAAATATAAATTCTTACCCAACATGTCGATGATCAAATTCCAAGCATAGGGGCTGTGTTGGTCGTTGAGTTTGCGGCCGGACCACCGGAAGAATTTGACAGAGGAACCTGGGAATCTGTAAGATAATTTGAGAACCTCCTCAACATCTTGTTGAGTAGCATGAATGCCAGTGTCTTCCAAAGCCTTTTCAACTTCGAGAGAAGGGGAATTGGCGATGATTTCACACATTAATTTGATCTTAAAAGGCAAATTAGGGAAATCGAGATAGGAAAGAAAATGTGGGCTTGAATTCTTGTGGGGTGGTTGGGGAGAGGGATTGTGGAAGTGTGTTTGATGAGAAAGTGAGTTTGAAGGAATAGGAGATGGAGTAGCAGAAGAAGGGGAAGACGAAGGTAGATGCTTCTTACTCCGTTGGTGGGTATGGTCGGAGAGACGTCGTTTGTTGGTCTCTCCCATGAAAGTTGAGATGAAAATGTAATAAAATCTTCGGGAAATAAAGAGTTCCACAAGAAAGAGAGCAGAATCATAGAGACATAACAAGAGAGGAGTGTAAAAAAGTGTAAAAATAGGTAGATAGGTAGAAGAGAAGTGAAGAGAGTTGAAATTTTGGTTGTCCTAGGGTTTGGATTTGGAGGAACACGAGCAGGAGATGATGGGTGATTAAACAGAGTTCTTTTTTTTTTTTTTTTTTTCCTTTTTTTTTTCTTTTTGAGAAAGAGAGAAAGGTGATTAAAGAGTTCATGTAAACAAACAAAATTAAAATTAAAATGGTTTTTCTCCCAAACTTCAAAATTTTACCATTTTAATTGTATCATCATCATCACTCAATATCCTCATTTTAATTGTGGGAATATTTGTTTACTATTTTGTTGAGTTTATTTTAAACATGTGTTTTACTTATTCTATTTTTCGGATGTTAAACACTAATACATCAATTTTATTTTATTTTTTTTATTCTACTCAATATGGTTCTTCTGATTTGCTTGAAGATTTCAATTTGAGAAATAAATAAAGAGTGGGGAGTCAGTAGGAGTTGTGAGAGATTTAAGTTTGAAAGAAAAAGAACAAAATTAATTTTTAATTTTGGTTTTTTTTCAAAAATACAACAAACAGACAAAATATTTATGCGATATAAAACAATTTTGAAAACGGAAAAAACTCACAAGCCCAAAATGTAAAATACCAAAATTACTCCAGTCAACACACGATAAATCAGCCACACACTCATGGTACACAATCATGTAGATTTTGATACACGATCTCGATCGAGCATACCATCCCCCTAGATGCCCCGAGATGAAGGAATTCTTCCTTTAGTTATTGTATCTCAAGTCTTAGTGGTGCCGAAATGTCCACGGATGAAAGAATCTTATCTTTATTTTATTCGATCTTGAACATACATTGTCCCGAGATACCTCGGAATGAATAACTTATGTTTTTAGTTATTCGATCTTGGGCCTTAATTGCACCGAGATGACCCGAGATGAAAGAATTCTACCTTTATTTTATTCGATCTCAGGCATACATTGCCTCGAGATGTCCTGAATGAAAGACTTCTTTCTATAGTTATTCGATCTTGGGCCATAATTGCACTGAGATGGCCCGAGATTAATAAATCATAAAGAAGATATAAATCGCAAGCATATATGAAATTTTATGAAAAGATGATCGCGTGTCATGGGCTTTCCTTATTTTGTTATACCGCCATATGTATTTTGGGTTTTTGTTACATTTATGTAAATTACTCTTTTAATTTTAGTTTATTTAATTCAAGTGTATTAATTATATTTATATGGTGGCATAAAAGATTTATGGAGTAAATTAGCAAATTTTTTCTTGTTTATTTATTAATTTAATTAATATGATCATGAATCCAGAGTCTCTAATTATCCAAATATAGAAAGTGATCACGTCGTCATTCCGTTAGAGAGTTAATTCATAAAATTTTAACGAGCGTCAAGTTTTGTTAAATCGTTCGGAGATTAAAACAAACACTTTTAAAAATTTTAGATACCAAAATAGAATATGATGCAAAGTTTAGGGACCAAAATAGGATTTTAACCTAAAAAAAATTAGACAAAACTAGAGGGTTTTAAAAATATTAGAGGAAACGGGTTGCTTTTTTGCATTTTGGAATTCAAAGATGAATTTTTCACTCAATTTTTTCAAGAGATAATTGTAGGAATAGCAAAATTGGGGATAGTACCTGGAAAAAATTGTAAAAACCGGGAGGAATAAGAAAAACAACAAATTCAAGGCGAGCCCATTTATTTAATTATATTAATCTCGAGTATGCCCCTCATTATAAGATAATTCGTATATTTAAAGTATAGTGTATTTTAATGGATCCAACATGAGGAAGGATATCGAGCATTTGAGAAAGGGAAAGTATTTTACAAACAACCTCCAAGTTTAGTAAATCTTAACTAAATCTGGGATTTTGTTTGTTAACGAGATTGTAGCAACTTCCCCCTATAATAATCACAAATGTATCTTCCAGATTCTCAATTGGTTATAACATAAACCATTTATTAAAAATTTCAGTAATTTATAATTAAATAATACATAATATATATTTTAATAACAGTTTAAAATTATATTGTTAAGTAAATACATAAGATCTATTTTAGATTAGATTCCGAAAGTTCAGCACTGATTTGGTATGCGGAATATGTTCATTAATATTTTTTTGTTAATTTTTATTTTATTTTAGAATGTATATTTTAATGGTAGTTATATCTATTTAAATAAATAATATATATATATATTAAAAGGTATATGGAGAATACATTTATTATTTTAAAATGTATGTTATTTATATCTATCTTTAAAAAATATTATGAAAATATGTATTTTTTAATAATATTTAAAAATATCATTATTCATGTTATTTGTTTTCATTATTCTAAATATTGTTTTTTAGGGATGTTATCAAGCATCAATTTCACTAAGCATCAAAAACCCAAGTGAACGAAAGAAGAATGGAGAAAACAAACTTTTTTTTTGTAGAGAACGAATCTGGAATCGTTTTGATGAATAAGCTCCTCCGCAAGAAGAAAAACCTGAATACTACCCTGTCTTGTGCCAAATGTATGGAGAGTTTGAAGAGGACGAAGCTGGAAGCTGAAATTGTTTCAGGGATGAAGCTGGAATCGTTTTAGGTTTGAAGGGTTTGAAGAATATTTTTCAGTGAACCTCTTTTCTCTTAACGTTTGAATGCTTGAAGGGTTTGAAAGGTGTGAATGATTTGAAGGGTTTGATAACACATATGATATATAACATTCTTTCGTGCATGAGTTAAAGAAAATATGAAACGGCTGCCCAAATTCTGTTTTGAATTTGGAGTTTTGATGGAGATGAATTTCATCTTTTGGGGGGAAATTAGGATTTTGATAGGTTTTAATTGATTTGATTCTGTTGATAGGAAAAAATTAGGAGATAGGTGTAATAATTGGTTTTGAGGAGTTTGAGCCAATTAATTATGTGGTATTTGTCGTTTGTGAAATAATTGTATTTGGGATGCTAGTTTTTTACTAAATTAGGGGCATTTAAGACACTGTTGCAACAATTTTTTTTTCTTCATATTTTTGGTTTTGTTATTTTATCAATTTAAATTAAATTTTGCCTTTTATCCAAGTAAACCTTCGATTTTGCAATTCTTCTGGTCTAACACTTTTTTCAATCTTTTATTCTAGAGGTGACTAGATAAATAAAAGAAATTAAATATTTACTTTGGACAAAAAGCAAAAGCAAAATTCAATTATTAAAAGGGAAATTTTTAAAAATAGTAGATTTTATAAAATATTTACAACCTATTGAAAATTCTATCATTGATAGTCATTGATATGTTATAGTGATAGAAGACTATCAGTGATAAAATCCAAAATTTTGCTATAGTTTGTAAATATTTTTATTTATTTTGCTATTTTTAAAAATGTCCTTTATTAAAATGGTACAATTGAATAAAAAATAAAAATAAAAGCATGAAATTGTAAAAAAAAATACCCTAATTTGAATTAAAATGTACAACGTTAAAGAATTGAACTCTAAACCGTTAAAAAAAAATACTAAAATACCATATAACTATAAACCAAATACCATGGTAATTAACATATGTAACAAGCATCAAATATACCATATTTAAACATTTTATAAGCAAAAATTAAATATCACCCAAATATGGTTCTTAAAGACAAAGAAGTTGTCACTGCAAGAAATTTTAGATCTCCGACACAGCTTTACACTGTCATGAGAAACGACGTCGGGAGATAGGACATCTTCTGGCACATCAAAAAAGTGTCGGCCACTAGTAAGCATCTCTTGATGTCGTGTTGGGTAGGCATCGGGGCATAGGTGAGAACTTCCAATGCAACCTTATAAGCGTCGGGAGTTGTTGGAGAACTTCTGAGGTAGATCTCAAGCCACTAGCAGAATGACGCAGGTAACTGAGCCTACATTGAAGAAATGAGGCCTAAGAGGTTTGATCTTTTGATTTTATTTATTTTCTTTTGAACAACTTGTTAGTTACTTGTTGATGTGTGATCTTTGTTACATCTATTGGTGATGTATTCACGTGGGATAGGAAATAATAATAATAGAGTTCATGGAGAATTAAATGGCCAAAGAAAAGGAAAATTAGAAGTAAGGATATGAATGTAGTTGATGGAACAAGTAAGCTGAGAATTTGGGTGAGAGGAAACAAATATACGCTACTACTCTCGAAGATGTACCCCAACTGTCATATAATAAACTTCAGTTTGATTGTTGCATGGATTTTTATCACAAATTAAATCTTGTTTTGAACCATGGTGTCTGTGGCCTTCTTGAAAATTTAAAGGTTGGTAATCTTATAGGATATGTGTGTTGTAACACCCCCAATTTCGAATTATTTTATTTCAATTAAATTTGCCTTTTATTTAAAGTTTTTAATTTTTGTTGGGTGTTGTTATATTGTAAGATTTAGGGAAAAGAAAATTGGTTTTTGATAAATAAAAGTAGTAATAATAATAGTTATTGTTTATTATTATTATTATTATTTTATATAAAAAAAATTATTTTTTTTCTTCTTCTCCTTCCAGCGCGCACGCGACCCCCCCCCCCCTTCCCCGTCTCCTTCTCCTTGTCCTAGCCGCCGACCACCAAATTTCTTTTCTTCTTTTCTTCGTTCGTCTTCAACGGTCGTGCTTCAAGCCACAGCCGTCACCGTTCGTCTCTCCGTCGTCCAATCAAAACCTGATTGGAGTCGCCAGCTGTTCGTCTCCCTTGCGTCTCTGTCCGTCGCCGACTGGTGGTAGCCGAGCCGTTTCGTCTGTTGAAGCCTGGTTGCGGCCCTGCGTCGTTCGGGTTCGAGTTGAGCACGCGCCCTGCCTCCATCCTCAAAGCACCGTCGTGCGGCTCCCCATCTTCCAAGCGTGGGTTGCAAGCTGTCGTCCACCTCCGTTGTCGTTTAAATCTGTTTTTGCTCACGTCGATTTCACCTATTCGAAGACGCTTCTGCCTTGCTGTGAACTATTGGGTTTGTGTTTGGTAAGAATGAATTATGGATTTTGTTGTTTTCATGGATAATGATGAATGCTACTGTTGGGTTTAATCATTTGGAGGAATGCTTATTTGTTGAAGGTACCGATTGAAGTCAACGAGCGAATCCTTTGAAATTCTCTATAGTTTGGAGTGGGTTCGTTCCTCCACTAACTGGGTAAGTGCTAAATTCACATGGGTGATTTAGATACTTGAAGCTACTTGGAAAAAATGTTGATTTATGTTGTTTATGTCTAGGTTGTAATTGTTGAAATTAGTTCGACCAAGGGGTTTGCATAAAACTTTGAGTTAAGGTAAGGGTTCCTACTACTGGACTCAACAATGCAATTGAGATGTAGTGTCGTTATAAATTCTATTGAACTGAGATGGATTGACAGATGTGCAACTTTATAACTGAGGACTGTTTAGCTGAATGAATTCTGTTGAACTGAGATGGACTGACTGATATGCAACTTTATAATTTGTGACTGTTTAGCTGTAATGTTAGAGCACAAGTGATGTTTTGTAGGTAGGAATAAATGAACCAATTTGAAATGACTGGATTGAGTAGAGCGATGCCCATGTATAAGTATATTCGTTGGGGAACCGTCCTGTTAATGTTTGATCATGTGTTGGATTGCGTAAACTGACTGTGAATGTGATGAACTGAAAGAATGAAATGATGGTAATTTAAATTGTTATATGTTTGAATGGTTAAAATGTTAGATATGGACTGAGGGGAAATTGTTAACTTTATCTATAGGGTAGTGTGCCTTGCAGGTGTCCTACGGGATCACCACCTGTTGTACATCCTTCGGGAGTACTAGACTAATGTGTGCTTACTTCAGAGCACTAGATTGATACGTATGTCCTGCAGGGCATTAGACTGATTATGTGTGTTCCTACTGGATCACAAAACTGATAAAGTGTAGGGCACCCCCAATAGGAAGTTAACGATTTTAATTTTTCCCTTAACGGGACTAGTAGTGGGTCTCTTACTGAGTATGTTTATACTCACCTTTTTATGTTTAATTTTCAGGCAAAGGTAACTCGAGGAGCAGACCGACGAGGGACAAGAAAGAGTCGTGAATGCCATAGGGAAAATGTCTTCAAATGCTTCCGCTTAATGTTTTCTCTCATTTTCTTTAGTTCATGAGACTGTTTTGAAATTTCGTGTTTTATCTGAGTTTAAGAATCGTTGTTTTGTAAGCATTATTTTAAAAGGTTTTGTTTATTTGAAATAGGGCCCGAACTTGAGTTTGTTTTCTTTGACAGTACGATTTCAATGAATTTTAGTATATTTTGTGTCAATCAAGATCTCTTTGTCAAAACTAATGGCTTCGACTTAGTTAAAAAAGTTGGGTTGTTACATGTGTAGTCTAGAAGAAATGGTTGTTGCTATATGATGTGTTATTAACATTGTTTAATTTTAAAATTTTATTCCTTGATAGAAAGCCCAAAATAATGCATTTCTTTTTAGTGAAGAAGCAGAAGTCAGAACCATTTGTGAAGAAATTCAGGTTAGCAACCATGCTTGTATATTACTGGCTTTTTTTTAATTATTTTCTGTCCAATCTTAAGCCATGATAGGTCCCTTTAATCAAACTTTCTTGAGATATGTACTTTCTTTGATTGATTGAGTAAACACTATATGCTCATTGTTAAAACTTGTTCTTTTTCGTTTTGCATTTCCATCTATTTTCGTATTCATTATGATAATTGCTATGAGATGATTGTTGGATTTTATATCCTAAAACTCGTAGATAGTAAATATAATTCATTGACTGTTATTAATAAAGTGTTATTATTATAATTTCAACAAGTGTTCTTGATTATATTACTAGTTTTTTCTTAATAACCTAAATCCAATAAATTAACATCATAAGTTGTTTGATGAGTCTTGAACAGTATGTAGAGACATACAAGGATCAATGTTCGAGATCTAGTTTAAAGGGTCTATAGTGTAGAGATAAGGCTGGGTACCTTATCCTGGTTAACACTATGGATACAACTCACTTTATATTTTGATACAAACGCAATTATCCAACTCGTTCGTGTAGGCGACATGTGAGTGAGGGTATCCTATGCAATGAGTTTGCATAAGGTCGAACCACGAAATAGTAACAACTAGATGTAACTTCGTTAACTAGTTAGGTTTCTATTTCATTAGGATGACCTAGGTAACTCAGTCATAATCTTAAGTGTATTATGAACTCCAGTTTGCAAGGGATTGTCCTTTTATTTGTACGAGTGAGAGTGGCGAAATTGTCAACTTCATATGCTTATCATTTTGAGGACAAGACAGAGAGGGGAGCTGAAAACATAATCACACAAGATGGAATTCACTCCTTTCCGACTTTAGCGTAAGTAGAGTGTTCCTTTAAATGGTGTCTTTAGAACTTGAACAAAGGGCATTACCCTCTCAATGGCATGAGAAGAGTTTTTGTTTAGTGGTTGGACCATAAACATGTTGTTCATTAGAGAAACACTGGTATTTAAGGAGTAGAAGTAACACAAGAGTAAAACGGTAGTTTGATCCAGCTGGTGTTTCGAACACTAGTGAAAGACTAACTTACTGTATTGATCTATATCTCTTGACACAAAAATATATCTACAGTGAGAATAGTTCAACTGTGAGTCTTTAGTGGAGTGTACATACAGTTAACGAATATTTATTAATGTTCTTAATGAGTTTAGCCAATTAATTTCATATCGTTGTAGCTTCTGATCTACAGGTCCATTAGGTCCCCTTTTCAGCTCATAAAGGGTAATAAGATTTATTTGTATTGGTTGTAATTTGAAATGTTCAAATTTACTTTGGAAATTAATATAATATATGGTGATACATTATAATATAAAATTTGTATTTTAATTAAACTTTACTATATAATTTTAATTTTGCATATGATTTAAAATTAACTTATGAAAGATAAAATATTTGAATGAGTTCAAATATTAATGTAATGTGAATTAGATTCATATTAAAACTATAGGTTAAAATTTAATAGGTATATGCTACAAATTAAAGCTATAGGATAGGAGAGAAATTTATATTTAAATATGATTTAAATTTGAATTAATATAATATATTTAATTTATAATTAATTAATTGTTTGATTTAATTTTATTTAATTAAATTTGAATATGATTTAAATGAAATATTAATTAAATAGGTGAGATATCATTTAAATATGATTTAAATAAAATATTAATTAAATAAAATATTAATTATTTATTTAATTTAGATTTAATTAATTAATTATTTTAATTTTAATTCTAATTTATTTATTTTAAATTAAATTAGTTCAAGGGAAAACGTGGGTGGTTCTCGCTTTCCCCCCGTGGAGAAGAGGGTGCAGATAGGGATGCTTTCTTCTGATATTTAGAATCTGGTAACGTAACTCAAATATCTCTCAAATTCCCTTTTCTTCATCCTAAAGAAATGGGAGGCAGGAGTAGGATGGTGTAGAGTAGTTTTTTCTGAAAATTTTATGTGTTCTCTTCAATTCTCTCAAATTGTTCTCTGGAAAAATTCTCTTCCAATTTTTGGTTCCCACAAACTGATCTCTAGCTTAGATAATAGGAATGTTTCCAAGTGGTGGTGCTCCAATTTGGTGATTGACAGATACAGAGTCGACAACATGCCTAAGTATTATGTATTTCTTTTACTATTCTCTGTGTTTAATTTGAAAGCATGCTTAGCTTTATAGAATTTAGTTTCTGTATTATTTCCAATGTACTGGTATTTTTAGGTTCCTAAATTAAATTGAGTTTAAGTTTTGTAAAATCTTTCACTGTGAAGGGCTCTAATCCCTTCAATGATAATGTGTCTTTCTTATGGAATGTGTGTTATTTTCCTGTGAACTCTTGAACAAAGTTTTCTTATTTCTTTGTTCAAATTTTGAGTGTTGAATTGTCACGAGAGAACATTGTACCTGATAGCTTCTCATCAGATCTTTTCCCTTCAGAAATAATATTTTCAGTGAGCTTCTTGAGATATTGAGGGATCAAAGATTTCAAATTCTTGATGAAAATTTCAGTTATCTGAAAGGTTACTATTGGTAAGACTCTCTTGTATTAGGATTATATATATTTCTTTTTACAGGGAACAAATATTCATTAGTAACTTTTAGAAATTTGAACTTTTTAGTCCTCAACATCCATAACCACCCTACATCGTCTAGTTGGTGGGTGCACAAACACAAATTTTTGTTGAGTTCCTTTTGTTGCAAGCATAAATGTATTTTTTTTTAATTCCAAGCTATTTAGGAAGGTTATAATTGTTGCCGAGTGTAAGAGTGTTCTACTCTAGTATAGATTTATAAAGAGAAAAAAAAAAAAGAATTATTTTTTTTCATATTCTTCCTTACAAGCCACGCCTTCCCTCCACGATGCAAGTCTAGTTGCCGAGCTTTGCCGCTCATCTGCTCCCAGCTGCACTGCCATCGACTGACCGAGCAGCTGCGACCAGCCTCTAGCCAAGCCGCGAGCGTCTCACCTTTTTCTCTCGTTCACGCTAGCCTCCACTTCTTTTGATCTCTTCTTGAATTTCTAATTAGACTTCAATTTATTAATCATTCGTAAGATAGAAGGTTTTCCTTGCTTTTGAATGTCACAACATCAAAACCTAGAATCTTGATGCAAATTTAAAGAATGTATGGAAACCGCTTAGATGAAAGTGTGTTCAATAAGTTAAGTATGAATCTTGATGTATTTCTTGTTCATTAGTCAAGGTTAATTAGTTTCTTAAACTAATTAGTGGTGGATTGAAATTAATTGTTGCGTATTTGTTTGTTCTATGATGAAAAGATTGCTAGAGATTCGCATTCCCACTTTATTTGATCGAGAGAAAACCCACTTTATTTTGTGCACTAAAAATCTTATAAAGTCCCAAAACATCTACTTTCTTTTAGTTTCTTGCATTGATCTCACCACAAAATCCCCTTCTATATGTTAGAGTTCTTGATTCTCTATTAGAGATTTGTGTTACTTGAATAAAATTATCTTAGGTTCGACCACGAACTTACTTTCTGCTACGTTTATTAGTATCTTGAAAACTTAAGTTTGGATTGTAAATTTTTTTTTGTTAGTTGTGATGGGGGATAATTGACCCTATTGATTTCTTTCTTTCTAACGAGACCCTCAATTGTCGACCTAACAAGTTGCGTATGATGAGGAAAAAAAAAAGCTAGAAACTAAAAAATGAGAAGCTAGAAAGAGAAGCTATAGTGAAAAAAGTTGATGAAAATATTATAGTGGTGTCTGATGAGAAACAAGAAAGAGAAACAATAAGCTAAAACGATAAACTAGAAAGAGAACAGGAATTTGTTTTAGCTCCAAGACCTCGTGTGCAATTTTAGGACAAGATGGAATTTTCATGACTAGTAGTAGGCAAAATGTAATTTTTGGATCAAATTTAAATATTAGACTAAATTTCATTTGGACCCATAAAAAAGAGTCATAGGAACAAAGCCTCAAAGTAGTTTTGCTATAATTAAAAACAACCCTAATTTATTTAACCTTAAGACATGAAGGCCTAGTTTCGTACCAAGAAAGTTTAGGTTGAAGATAATATAAAATATTCTCTCAACTACTTTGTATGGATACGCAATTAGTTTGGTAAATTCTAAGAGTAAAGTTGTGGTAGATTAATTGAATATTCTTTGAAGATAAAAAAAAATGCAAAAAGATGTATAAAACTTTCCCTATTTTATGAAAAGGAAAAGAAGAGTATAATGGTTAAAGTAGATGAAATTAAGTAAATGGGCCTAGGTCAGTGCTCATGGAGTCCACTTTTATTATTTAATAAAAGTGACAACAAAATCTTATCCTCTACTACTTTTTAATTAATACCCAAAATATACAAAATAATTAGCAACCTTCGTTAACCATTTGATTATTTTGGCTCATAATTGTTGGAAGGATTAAACTAATTCATACCCATATGGTATGATTATTTTTTTAGTATAATAATAATTTAATAGGCATTGTATGCAATGGATATCAAGATATGTAATAGTGGCAATGTAATCTAATTATTTCAATTTCTTTCTAGTTATTTGAATGTTTCTTTTTTTTTTTTAATAAAAAAAAACAAAGAAAAAAAAACATGATTACATGGAGAAGAGAAAAGAATATTGGAAAAAATGAAAAAGGAGAAAAGGGAAAGCAACAAAAAAAATATGATGATTAAAATGAAAAAGAAAAAAGAACAAAAATCTAAGTATATAATAAATTCAAAACATGGAAAATTCTTTTTATATATAGATAAATTGAACTACAAGTTCTTTTTTTTTTTTTAAAAAAAAAAGAAGCATTATGTTTATTGTTTCCTAAAATTTAGAACATAAGTGTATTCGCTTTATTTATTTATTTATATATCACTAAATATATATATGTATATATCTCTAAATATTTGAGAAAGGTGTGTACTTTTTAGCAAAACTTGGATATATAGTTTCTATTATAATTTATTGTTGATTTTTTTATGATCTATTAGACGACTATTATAAATTTTAATAGGATAATTGTATAAGATATTTTCTAAATTATGATAATAGGATGTATGTCTACATTTTCTAAATTGCAAAAGTAACAAATTTAAAAGCGAATAGCCCTTTGATAACATTAATTACTTGTATATTTACCATATTCGTAATATGCAAAAAAAAATGTGCTATGAGCTATTTTTTTTCTAAATTTTTTTTTATCGGATCAAAATTTTCCATTTTAAATAAGTGTTAATTTTAAAAGACTATATTTAAGGAGCATCGTAAATTATATTTAAAAATGTTTGTGATGCATAATTTATTTTAGCTTTCAATTTTATATCTAAACATCTATATTTTTTTTTTTTTGAAAAAGTATCGTAATTAAATGTAGAGGTGGGAAGATTTGAACTCATAACCTCTTGTCCACGAGTACAAACAAGTGTCAATTGAGCTAATAAGCTCAGGTAAAAATCTTCATTATAGGGAGAGTGAAAGATTAATTATTAACTTAAATGATTTTTATAAATTATTCAATTTACATGATTTTTTGTCAATATTATATTATGAAATGAGCAGTTTTTACCCTATTGTAAGATTACATCAATAAAATTGATAAACTTCCAACTTCATCATTTTTTAATCTTAAACTTATATAATTGTTACAATTTTAACCTTAAATTTTAAAGAGTATTTCACTCTTAGCCATTCCAAACCTTCTTACTTCAATTATTGTTAAAAGAGTGTGTTGCATTCAATGAATTATAAAATATATACACCATATGTAGTGGATAAGTTTTTGTTTAAAATATTAGAGAAAAGCGTCCCTAGATGTACTTAATTTTTGTAAAAATTATGAAATATGAAAATATTGTTCATTTGTACACAACTTTAGTTATTGAAATTAATAATTAGTTTATGTAAAATATTATATATATATATTTTGTTAAAATGAGTAAATAAGGAAGCACAAATTAAACTAAATATTTAATAGTATCAAGTTTGATCTCAAAATCAAATGACAGTGAGAGAAGTTCAACATGAACTTCAAGATGGTGTCTTTTGGAGCCATCAATTTTGGACAGACTCAATTTCATTTTATTAAACCAAACACTCATTTGAACTTTATGAGCTCTGATACCATATCTGATAGTATGGGACATCTCAAAAGTAATTGAAAATGAGAAAGAGTGTGGGTCTTTTTTGTTTTTTCAATGTGGAATTCTCAATATTTTAATGTGTCATCTATCTCAAATCACTAATTGATCCAAAAACTTAAAGTAGTTGGTGAAATTTAATATAATATTTAATACTAAAAGTTAAAATTGCCGCACTCGATCGAGGGTTACTTAAGGTAAAGCTCAAAGCCTATTGACAGATTGAAGCCCATGGGATGCCATAAGGAGGCACGGGGGAATGAGTTGCTCCAAAAGAAAAAAGTCACTTCGTGATTCAAAAACAACCAAGTTGCACCTAGTTTGATATCCTAAACGATGTAGATGTCGAAAATAACCTTAACACCGTTGCAATTACATGTAATCAGAAACAAACGTCAAATGAAGAGTAAGTAATTTTCAAATATACACTTTCTATACTAACTTAGACACTATAGTGGTAGGCTCGACTTACATTGATGTAAGGATCAAGTAAACAAGGTAAAAAAAGGAAAAAAAAGTTTATAATATAACTGGATACAAGTTAACTTAAGTTAATAAAAATATAAGTTGAAAATGGATTGTGATTAGTGATAGATCAAAAAAAAAAAAAACATTGTTGACAAGAGGCTTTATAGTTCACTCAAAATAATATAAGATTCATGAATTATTTCAAAAATTAATAAAATAAGTATAAAACAAATGAACTAATAAAAAATAAGAAGGGTTTGAAATATGAAAATTAAATGCATAAAAATAAAATAACAAAAGAGAAGGTAAAGTTGAAGAATAAATTTTAAAAACTAAAACGAAAAATAAGAATGATTTTAAATAGATTTTAATATGATTAAGAAGAAAAAAAAGTTAATTTAACAGAGTATCTACTAAAGTAATTACAAATATTAAAACTTAAATAATTATATATATATATATATTATATAAAGAGGATGAATGGTTATGCATTATTCATAGAAGTGGTTTGTTGGAATGGGAAGGGAAGGTGTTTGCTTTGTTTGGCTGATAATATTTTTGTGAGTCACCGACAAGAACCAAAGGGAGAGAAATGGGAATATGGGATTCCCGTCAATACGAGTGCCCGTTTTGGATCACATGCTCAATGCTCCAAACAAATATATTTTATTCCCTTCTTCAACAATTAATTAAACTCTCTCTATATTATATTATATATATATATACTGAAAGAGATATAAACAAATCAAACAATTAATAGGCATCATAATCATATTAGGTGACCTATAGGTGCCGCCACCTATGCTTATGCATGTATGTATCCCTTCATTTTCATCCTAATAACCATAATCTCCAACATTTTTTTTCATATACCCATTTCAAATTTTATCAATTCATTCACAGTTGGTTCTTTTCAAATGTAATATTTTAAGTGATTAGAATGTACAGCTCCAATTCCAGCTACGAAACAGAACCACCACTCTAAATTTATTTCATCAAAGAAATAATTATATTTTAATTTTTTTGTGGTAGTCCTCAAATTCCTAAAAATATAAAAAAAGTATATTTTCTTTTTTAAAAAATAAACCAGTTTAACTTTTTAAGTCATTATATCCGCTTTTTTTAGGTTTGTTAAAAAAAAAAAAAAACTACTTTATAAAGCTCAAATGATTAAAAAAAAGGACATTTTTCTTTTAGAATAGGGACTAATAAATGAACATATTCTTATTACAAAAAAAAGGATTTTGGACAACATATATGAGGCCTGAGAGAGGCATTTTGGTAATTAAGAAGCACTTTGATGTTGGGTTCAGGTACCTCCAGCATTTTAATTTTGGACAAAGCTCCAAAGTTGCATTTCCTCTACATCATTTTATTATTCATCCTAAGACGTTATCATTAGTTGGGATGTTGGTATTTTCTTCATCATCTCACTTTTGTTCTTCTTTAATTATCTATCATTTCATTCACTTTAATTTTATTCTCAAAAATTAAAATTAAAATGTTTACAAAAACAACCACGCAAAGAGCGGGTGGGAATAGTTTTCACTCTTTCCATTTCAATGCATGTGGTGGGGTATGGTTTACAAGTTTAGGTTAAATTATAAAGTTCACATATCAACTTCTATCTATTTCATTTATATATATATATATATGTTAGATTTTAAAATTGTGATATTTTATTATATTTGTAAATATTTTTGTATATTTTGTTATATATAAAACAAGTCTAATTGTAGGAGAAGAACAATTTTAGTTTGATGGTTTTGAGTCCAACTTAAATGAAATCAAGTGAAACTATTTGTATATTCCTTTTGAGTCCAACTTCCATTTCAATACTACCTACACGATCACGTATTAGGATTGTTTAGAAGAAGAATTATACGTATGCTTGTGGTCGATTAATCACATGATGATTGAGACATTTTTTGTATTCTTTATTGTTAGCCTGAAGGCTTTTTTCGGTTTCAAAATTGTTCTTTATAGTAGTGGTTTCAGAAAATTTATTGACAGTGACTTTATAGTTACTTCACAAGCTATGAGAAGATGTTGAAGAAGAAGTAAAAAAACAAGTTGAAAAAAATTAAAAAGCTAGAAATTGAAAAAATTAAAAAGTTAAAAAAAAATAAATTGAAGTTTATAGAAATAAAAAAAATAAAAATAAATGAAGTTAAATAGTCTTGTAGCTTTAACTAAGGTGTGGAGGTGGAAAAGAGTGCAATTATTATTTATTTGGTGAAAATCAAATGGTTGTAATTTGGAAAAAAAAATTGAAAAATAAATGACAAACAAAGTAACCATTAAGCTATTTACAAGTATTAAAAAATAAAAGTTTTCTTTATACAAAGACGATAAAGTTGAGGGAACTTAAGTCCCTCTCCTGGGTTTATACTAAATCAATCGGTACAATATTTTGCTGATTTATTATATTTTTGAAAAAAATAATTTATAAATTGTATATTTCTACAAGAGGTATTAATCTATTACGAGTAATTTTCTTAGTAAAAGTAAAAGTGTGTTCTTCAGGAGTAATTTTCTTAGTAAAAGTAAAAGGTGTTATATTCCATGTAAGCAAGATATATCATTTTAATTTCAGGTGATGTACACGTAAAGAACACAAAGATTCTTTTGTATACACTCTTATAAGGTAATCGACATAACATTATGAAAGGTGATATATATGACAAATCGTGCTACATCTAATCTAATTGAATTGAAAAAAACATAATTAGTTAAAAGAAAGTTTGTTGAAATGAATTGCAATGAGACCATTAACATTACTTTCAAGAAAATAGGCTAGGCTAAATGGCCCTAGTAGACTCTACAATTTTTGCCTAAGTCTAAACATAAAAGAGCAAAGTAATTAAAGTCTAACATGAAGGTGGCAGGAAGGAGACAATGATGTAACAAAATATTAATTTTGGAATCTCATTTGTATATTCCTTATTATATGTGTATTATATTGGATATTAATTAGTTTTAAATTCAAACCCTATATTCATTTCTATATTTCCATATATGCCCTATATATTCATCTCAAAACCTATTCTTTTTATCCTTAGACATTAAAATAAATGTTGTTTTGAAGTTCAAAATTCCATAATAGTTCTATGAAGTCAAGAAAAATCATTTAATCTTGAACATCAATCGCTATAACACCCATCTATTTCAAAATTTAATATATCGAATCTAAAACACACAAACCAATTCCTACGCGTAATAACGTTCCGTATAATTAATCTAATTTTAGATTGAAAAATTATGTTTGAATTATTTATTTTTGAAAAAAAGAATTATTAGCAAGAGAAAAACTTTTATCTTTTCATATTTCATCCAACATCCAACATCTTTTATTCTGGTTCTTGCCGTTGGTTACAACAACGAAATAGTGTGTCTTGTTTGTGTATGGGTGTGGTGGAGAAATAATTTCTCAAAAAAAGAAAGAAAGCATCCCTATTATATAAACTATAGAATAAAAAAATGGGATGAAAAAGATTGGAAAGAGGGGCAAAAATCAAAAGAAAGATAAAAAAGAAATTAGAGAAAAAAAAGTGATTTAATATATTGTTTTTTAAAAAAAAGAAAAAGGCATGTGGGGGTGACAAGAGAAGACAAGTTTGTTGGCGGTTGGAAATATATTGGATGGTCACCAACTTCATATGCCTTTTTCTCTTTTTTTCTTTTTTACTGTTTTTCTGTTCTATATATAAACTATATATTTATTTATTTATTTTATTTCTAGTTTGAATATTCACTATTATTATTTTGTTCTTTTCATAAATAATGATAATAATAATAAAATAAAAACTATAAAGCAAAACTATGTTCTGCCAAAGGGCATGACTTCTCTCTCCTCTTCTTTCTTTAATTTTTGCACTCATTTGGAATCTCACTTCCTTTGGATTTTGGTTCATTGGTGGGTAGAATTAAAAGTAAAAGTCTATCATCATCATTACTCATTAACTTGTTCCACTAATAAAGTTTGTTCAAGTATCCAAAAAAAAAATGTAAATCATCTTCGTTTTTAAGCTTTAGTTTTGTTGAAGCTAAAAGTTCCATCCAAAGTTCACTTAACTTGTTAACTTTATGTAAGGGCAATATCTTTTGGTAAAAATGAAGGATTGATCCATTTAAAATTAAGGTATTTTAGTTAATAATTTCTAGTCTTTTATAGTTATGCTTATTTAGTGAAGTACACCTTTACATTCATGAACTATTAACAAGTTTTTAAAACTAAATACTAATTAAATAGGTAGAAATTGGATGTCATTTAATTATCAAATTGAAAAATGTGTTTGATCTAATTAGAACCAAGACAAAATATATAATCTTTTATTGAGAATTACAAGTGAGATTTTAATACATATAATATCTAACCAAATCAATGGACTATATTCAAAACAACATTCAAGTTAAATCTTAAAATTCAACCAATATGGAGTTGAAAAAATCAATCAGTGGACTTGCACAACACATATAAAATCAAAATTGAGCCCATGACTTACCCTTTAAAATTTGTAAGAATGACAAATTAACAAGTTAAACCTAAATGAAATTATTGAATGACTAAAATACTCTCATAGTTAAAAATGCATAATTGCATATAATTGTCATCTAATTATTATCAAATTGTCATTTACTTACCATCTATTTGTCAATGATACCGATTACTATTTGATTGTTGACTTATTATTGTTTGATTGCTATTTGATGTTTATTATTATATGATTTCTATCTTATAATTGTTAATGATACCAATTTACAATCTGATTGTTATTTAATTAAATATTGATTATTATCTAATTACAAATGAAATTGATTGATGTCTAATGACCTTACATTCTTTTTTATAATTACTAACAGGTTTTTGATAATCATCTCATTACCTTCTATCTCTTGTCAATTATTAAGTAATTTTTTTTATTATTATCAAATTGTCATCTGATTACCTTTCATCTTTATTGTTAAGAATTTTTTTTTACTATACCATTTGATTACCTTTAATGTTTTTTTGTTAATTAATTAGTTAGTTATTTCTGATAGTTATTTGATCGTCTTATAATCACCAATTTTGTAAATTAGTTAGAGTTTTGATGTTAATGTGGACATAACAAACTAGATTTTGTGGTCGTTCTTTTTTTTTTTTGTTGATAATATCTTCAACAATATTTTGTCATATAACGGTAGGCAGTTGGAACATTTTGTTGATAATGATTATGATATTAGCACATAAGTTCATAGTGAAATAGATGAACTTACATTGCATGTTATTAAGAAATAAAAAGTTCTTAACTAACTAACTTGTTTATTATCTAGCATTGTTATTCCTTCTTAGATAGTGAGTTTGCTAACTGATTGTTTTTTTCCTTTTTGTTAGTTTCTAATTAAATGAAATGAAGAACATAAGAACGTGGATTTTGCATTTGGAAAACATGTTTCATGATAAAAAGATTTATAGAATCGAAAAACCTACCTTTAGAATTCAGAAAATCTATCATTCATACTTATTTGTATTCATTAACTGATTACTTCTTGATTGTTATTGCATAATTAATTATCATATGATTGGCGTATGATTGTCATATGATTGACTTATAATAAGTTATATTGGTATTTAATAGTACTCCAATGCTTATTAAGAGTACTTAACTTGCATATATATATAAAACTTTAATACAATGCAAAGAATTTTAGTTACACCCAAAGGATGCAACATCGTTGATATACTAAAAAACCACTCAAAGGATATTAGCAACATCATCGAAGAAATTAGTGTGATAGAGAAGGGAAATAAAGAAAATTTAGAAATAAAAATCACATAGCATTCAATATCTAATGAACAATCACATATAAACAACAATGTACTTAATATCTTATGAAAATCACATGGTAATCAATTATCAATTAGACATAAATCATATGACAATCAAACAGAAATCATATATAAATTATACAACCAGAAATCAAATAGAAATTAGATATCAATCGTATAACCATATTGTATTCTCTAGACATAAAACAATTCATTCATGCTTCTAATTTACAATTTAGTTTTTCTATCTCGATATTTCTTCCTATTTATTTATACCCATCTTCTGTAAGTCTGTTACATACAAAATCCTCCTCAATAAAAATCAATGGAAGAAGAAGAGAAATTATTAGCTTTGAAATTGCAAACAACGAAGAACATAAACTAAATAAGAAAAATAAAGAAAAACAGCTCATCAAATCCGGTTGGTAATTACATGCAAACCTGTAGGGGTAAATTTTTATTTAATATTTGTCAAATCCAACGTAACTCCATTTTAAGTCCCACTCATGAAGTTAAAGATTGTAGACAACTTTCTTCCCTGCCAATAAAAATTGAGCCAATGAACTCTACTAATTCTCGTCCTCATAGTCGACGACACCATTGATTTTAGAGGTCAACCATATCTCGAGGGATTGGAGTTTCATTTGTCTTGTAGGATTCTTTCTTCAAACGATATCACACCTTAAATTAATTCTTTATCGAAAATCTACCACTCTTAGTTAACACTAAAATCTAACAAACTCGCAATAAAAGAACTCTTAGTCAATGAACTATTCTATTATTTAGTTGAGGATACGGATTCTAAAAAAAGAAGAATGAAAGGGTGATTAAAACTATAATTGCAAATGATTTTCTATTAAGAATGGAAGAACAAAATCATCTACAATCACAGAATAAGCAATTGAGCAAGTAGAAGCTTTAATTGCAAAGTTGCAGGCCATTGATGAAAAAAAGCAGAACACTAAATTGAAATGGTGAGAATATAGAAAATCAAGACAAAATTAAAATCAAAACCACAAATCAAAAGAAATTATAAATCGAAACCAATTGTAAACGAGAGAAATTGAGAACCAATCGAAATATTAAACTCGGTTTTGGGCTGGTTGTTGTAGAAAGTTCAATGTTAAAGAAAGTGGAAAAATGAGCAAGAAAGAGATTATTTATGAGAGGGTTGTTTGAAAATAAAAAATATAAAATCTCCATAAAACATGCAAATTTAGCAATTTGAATAGTTTTTTTTTTTTTTTCATATATGCTATATTTAAAAAGATAACATAATTGGTGAGGTATAATTTAAATGAGTTGCCTCGTGTAATTTTTTTAATAATTATCAATGTGTTGTTGATAAAATGAGCTATGGTTGAGTGAACTAATCGACTCCAAATTAGTTGAATTGTGCATGACTTACTAAAACGATGAAATTATAGTAATTTGTTTGGAGATCCAACAAGCTTTGTGTTATAGTTGGTTAGTTTTGGTATTAGTTATTCGTGTTAAATGAATTTTTCATTACTAAATCATGTCACTTTCAACATCTTTCTCTCACAAAAAAAAAAAAAAGAGCAAGAGCCAAGAAACGAAAGGAAGCTCTCTCTCTGATTATTATTATATATATTTAATGATAATTCCATTTTGAAAGGTAAAACAAGCGAGCTACCCATTCATCCTTCATGTCTGCATTACAAAAAATTTCAAGGGGACCTTAACAATGGCTTTTCATCTTCTTCCCCCACCTGCCACCAATCTATTCTTCTATTTCTTTACTTAAATTTCATTATTCTTCTAAGTGCTTGTCCAGTTCACATCTTTCTCCCACATATTCTCCCCCCACCATTGAAGCAAAGCTAAAGCAGACTTCAATTCTTCTCTTCCCACTTTCTTCTTTTTCTCTCTCTTTTTGCACTTTTTTTCTTTCTGGGTATCTGTGATTTGTGTTCTTTTTTGTTTTGTTTTTTTTTGGGTTTATAGATTTTTGTGCTTTTCTTTGAGATCTGCTTCAAAATGGGTTTCTCCCTTGGTACTTGTTCTATCCAAAGGGAGACCCCTCTTGAGTTAGATCATCACCATTGTCGCTATAATGAGCTTAAGATTAAAACCCTTTTGAGAAAAATGATTTGGGAACTTGGGTTCGCGTGTATTCTTCCTCCTGCTCGTTTTCGCCGCAAGAATCAGGGTATTCAAGATGAAGAACACCCAAATGTGGAGGGGCAAAACAAGAATCTAGAGCATAATAAAGCTTGGTTGCTTGCAGAGTCCGGTGCTGGTGGGGGGGAAATGTTAAATACTGATCCACAATCGGTTCATTCGTCTTTCCGGTTCAGTTTTTGCTCTCAGGTTGAACTTGAAACCATGAACATCGGCTCTTCAACCACTGCAGCAACTGTTTTGATGGTGAATTTGGATAATGGTATGATGGCTGAAGCTCTCACCAAAGAATTGAAATGGCGGAGGATTGAGTCTCTAGAAAAGAGCATTTCCCCTGTGGCTCATACTTTGATTAGATTCAGATATCGCGAAATTCTTTCTGCAACCCGCAATTTCTCAAAAGGTTATTCTCAAAGTCAAAGACCCTTGTCGTTTTTTTTAAACCAAATTTCTGATATGTAATCTTGAACTGTTTTTCATTTTCTCCAAATGTGATTAGGCAGAGTTTTGGGAAGAGGGGCCTTAAGCTGTGTCTTCAGAGGAAGGGTTGGGTTTTTGAGAACCGCTGTGGCAATCAAACGTTTAGACAAGGAAGATAAAGAATCTGCAAAGGCTTTCTGTAGAGAATTAATGATTGCTAGCTCTCTTCACAACCCAAATATAGTTCCTCTTGTTGGGTTTTGCATAGATCCAGAAGATGGTCTGTTTTTGGTTTATAAATATGTTTCTGGTGGAAGTTTAGAAAGGCATTTGCATGGTATGACATGATTTCGTGATCTTGAGTTCATGATTTACTTGAACTTTGTTTAGTTTTTGAGTTTCTAACATCATAACAATTGCAGAGAAGAAGAGGGGAATGAAGGGTCGTTTGTCTCTTCCCTGGTCAGTAAGATTCAAGATTGCTCTTGGAATTGCTGAGGCTGTGGCTTATCTTCACAATGGGACTGAAAGATGTGTCGTTCATAGAGACATCAAGCCTTCAAATATCCTTCTTACATCCAAGAAAATGCCAAAGGTAAAAAGAATTTTGTCATTTTTGTGGATATTCCTTTGCTTGTTTGATGTGTAGCAAAGGAGAGAGACAGGATAATGAAATAGAGAGAAACCAATAAAGTCATCAGTCTAAGGACTAAGATGTTCTAAATGATCACCTCAAATTAGTCTAATTAACAAATTCTACAACCTTTCATTGTTCTTATGCGTCAATTGCGTTCCTGGTAATGATTGCTTGCAGTTATGCGATTTCGGGTTAGCAACATGGACTGCTGCTCCATCTGTGCCTTTCCTTTGCAAAACTGTCAAAGGAACATTTGGGTATGAACACTCATTCTCAAGTCATTCTAATGTTAGGGGAAGGATGATGAGACTCGATCTCGCCTTTCACTTTTCTGTTCCTTTCGAATTTACAATTTTCAAAATTTATTTGTAGTTACCTAGCTCCTGAATATTTCCAACATGGGAAGGTATCAGATAAAACAGATGTCTATGCTCTAGGAGTTGTGTTATTGGAACTCATAACAGGCAGGAAGCCGATCGAAGCAAGGGCACATGGAGAGGAGAACTTGGTTTTATGGGTAGGTCACTATATCACTCTAATAATTTTGTTTTCTCTTGTTTGATTAATGGTTATGTAAAGCTTTAGAATGAAATCAAATTCTTGCACCGGAGATACTATAAATGATTATGCTTCTGAACAAAGTAATATAATGCAATAGAACATGGCAATTCTCTTGTTTTTTATCCCTTTGTTTAATCCATGTTTAATCCACGTTGATGGAATGTGATTCATATGTAGAACTTTGTACTGCAATATATTAACGCGCACTCATAATTCTTCTTGAAATAACCTTGTTTTACAAGCACAAACAACTAGAAGTCCAGAACTTCATCTGATTCTGATGGAGACGATTTATTAAAGGCCCATTTTTTGTGTGTAATGATTGACTTCTATTTTGTTTCAACGTATCAACAAAATGTCAATGTCAGAAAAGAGTTGTGTTCCTTATTCTCCATACCGACCATATTTCTTAAGCCGTTTTGCCTAATTGGTGCAGTCCCCTAGTTTATAATAGACTGAAAGTAGTTTTTGTTAACTATAACAAACTCGATAATTTCCCACAGGCAAAGCCACTGTTGCAGAAAGGGAAAGGGGCGATTACGGAGCTGCTTGATCCACAGGTGACATGTACGACAAAGAATTCAAATCAAATAGTTCAAATGATCGAAGCTGCTGCTGCTTGCATTACTGGTGAAGAATCACGCAGGCCGGGGATATTAGAGATCATTGCTATATTGAAAGGGGAAGAAAAGGCGCCTCTGCCCTCCAGATCAAAGAGGTACAGCTTCTTGGGACATGGATGTGTCACTGATTGTTATTCACAGTTTCAAAATACAAACAGCGAGTTGACGGGTCATTTAGCGTTGGCCATGTCTGGACTTCCCGAATTTGAAGATGACGATTACCTTTTCTGTCGTTGAAAAAATTACAATACAAAAACATGTCATGACCAACTGAAATAAGGAGAGATTTTTTTCTCATTTTGCTTGCTTTTGTAGATCTCTTTAGCTGAATTATTGACATTAGAGTATGCGAAGGAAAAAAAAAAAAGAAAAAAGAGAGTGGTGAAACTGTAAATAGGATCATTTTGTATAGATCTTCGATGTACTTTTCCCCATTTTCCATGGAGGAAATGTAATTAATTTCCATTTGAAACATAAGTGTCTTTTCATCTTATGATTCGGGAGACAAAAAGGTCATATGTTTGGGGAAGTTACCTTGTTTGAATGGTTTTTCGAGTGCATAAAAAAGATTTTAAATTTGGACTCTGTAGGTTAGACTATGAACACGATTTGAAATTGGCCTCGAAAAAAGTGAGCTACTCACGATTTGAATCTCAAAATTTACGAATTTAAACATTATCTTAACAATGAATTATTGTTAGGAAGTGGTTGATGCTGATACAGAATCGTGGAAGTTGCAGCTTAACAACCAAAAAAATAATTTCAATTATGAAAAAATGTTTTAAAAACATGGAGCCCATTTGATTTGCTTTTTTTTTTTTCTCTCTCTCTCTCTCATGCAGATATCAAATCAACCACGACAAGATACATTTAAAAAATGGAAAAGCAAAAATCAGAGAACGAGAAATCAACCACCAAAAAAAGAAAAAGAAGAATTAAACCGTATACAAACATTTAGAATATCTTAGCAACATCCTTGACTAATCCACGGTTAGCACGAGCGAAATCGGTGAACTCTTCGTACGAAATGAACCCATCACCGTCAGTGTCGATCTCAGCCATCATCCGTTGTACTTCGTCGGCGGTGACGGAGCCGAGGGTCTTCAAGGCTTCCCCAAGCTCGGAGGAAGAGATCTTACCGTCGCCATTGGCGTCAAAGCGCTTGAAAATGCGTTCACGTTCAGCTTGGTCTTGAGGATCATCAGCCATTGCGATAGAGTTGAAAAGGATTTAGTGTGTGTGTTGGGGGATTGAGAGTAATAGAAGTTTTGAAGAAAATGGTGAGTTTATATAAAAAGCAAAGTTTGTGGAAATTAAGGTTATCCTCAAATGTCGGGTTAGTGACTTTTAGATGGCCAAAAGATTGTAAAAACTAATTGCAATGATTTTGCCTAAATTATGGTTTCTCATGAAGGAAACATTCTTTTCTATTGGAAATTTCTCTTTCATTTTTTAACTTTTTCTAAGATTATTATTATTGTTGGTATTATTATTATTATTATTATTATTAATTTAATAAATAAATAAAAAGTATAATAATTCTTATGGTTGTAGAATGCACGTTGGTTAGTGATTAGTTTCTTTGTCTCCATCAAACACTTTGGTCAATTGTCAATTATGAAGTGATCATTATAATTTATATTCATATATATCTTCCTCTATGTCAAATATTATATATATATATATATATTTATTGTGGATAATTTTGGATCAACTAACAAAATTGTCCCGAGAGACTTTTGCAGTTTGTGGGCACAAAATAAATCCAAGAAGAAAAGCAATGGCCAAAGACGACACATAAAGACCAAGAGGAAGTTTATGGAAAGAGAACAAAAAAAGGGTTGGATCCCCTCGCAAGTTAGCTCCAAAATTTTCCATCTGTTGTCCATTCTAATGAATCCTAAAAAACTTCCTTAAATTAGGTTTAAAACATGATTCTAACAGGACTAGGACATTAAACCTTACAAGTTAACTATTGAGATTCTTTGGAAAGGAAGTGGGTTCTTTTGAGTTGAAGTAAGTTTATACTCTTCCCATTCATTCATTGACTCACTTAGCATATTGGAGTGAGCTTGGCATCCGCCACATCAGTATGTAAGCTCCTTTCTTTCTTTTTCTTTTTTTTCTTAGGCATCTCGATGTTTCCATAAATAAATTTAGAATTGTTGGTACGGAGTCCATATTTCAACATCAACAATATAAATCAACTAGTTAATTTGAAGTATACTCTCAAACAAAAGGCTAGAAGCTTAAATTCTCTACCTACATACATTTAAATGAAAAATGAATAAAAAAATGTTAGGTAGGAATGCTATCAAAGTGTCACATTGGTTAAATAAGGAAATAGTCATGGGTTTATAGGGGAGGACAACTATTGCTAACAGAATGAGACCTTTTAGATGAAAAAAAACCTATGAGGCTTTGCTTGGGGCAAAGTGTAAACACCGAACTCTAAAGAAGCTCCAAAGTCTTTTAAAGAGCTTGGAAGGTTAGATTTTGAATGAAGTTATGATGGAAAATTAAAAACGCAAGTAGTACTCGTAGTGTCATTTTAAGTACGTCATGGTCGGTGAGAAGAAGGAAAACTAAGAAAGGATGGAATTATGATGGAAAATTAAAAACGCAAGTAGTGTCATTTTAAGTATGTCATGGTAGGTGGGAAGAAGAAAAACTAAGAAATGATGAAGTTGAGGTTCAAGGATGGAGAAGGTTGAGGTTGAAGTTGGAATTGGATGATTGAAGAAAAGTTACGAAAAAGATGGTTGTTAGCCAACTGACATAGTTTGAATGTCATGGTAGCCAAAGTAAGTGCATTGAAAAGGGAATCACGAGATAGTTTTGTGAGATCTTGGTTGAGATTTGAGACAGAAAGTTGATCCCAAGGCAAAACTCGATCTTGCTCCGCTGAGAGAAAAGACAAAATGCTTTTTATGTAAGGATCTTGAGCAGTTGGGTGAAATTTTGGGTAAGATTAAAGGCAGAAGTGTCATCTTAGGGCCATCTCGATGCTTGTTTGGCCAAGATGAAGGACAAAAGCTTAAGAAGTTGGGAACTCTAGCAATCTTGGGGTCGTGTCCGATCGAGATTGAAAGCACAGAGCGAAAGTTAAAGAGCACTCGGGCCATTTCGAAGTTGTGCTTGGTCGAGACTGAGAACAGAGTAGGATTTATTTAAGATCTCGATAGAACTCAGACCTATTTTGGCCGAGAATCTAGGTGTCATGACATGCAAATACTTAGAATTTAGGCAAGCAGAAGGTGTTAGCCATGCATGACATAAGAAAAACGGCAAGCAAGGGGTGTCTTAGGATTAATATAAATAAGAGAAGAGGTCAAAAAAGAAGGAGGTTATTCAGAGATTATACTAAGAGAATGAGTTGAGTGTTGTACTATCGAGAAGCTTTTAGGCGAGAAGAAGCTTTTGGGTTGCAAGGTGTTCTGAGCAAAAAAGGAGCCTAGTGTAGTGGGTGATTTTATAAAGTTAAAATTGTTTTCAAGCTTTCCTTCTAAAGTTCATGTTGTTTGTAATGTATTTTTACATGTAAATTTGATGAACTTGGTGATTTCTAAAGAAAGCTTGTAAAGTTTTATGTTTAATGATTGTATGTTATGTTTATAAGCAAACCATTAGTCTTATTCCTATAAATAAGCTAACTATTATGTGCACATAATGAGTAAGGCAACCGTGTAAAAAAGGCTTGCATGGCGGATTGAAGTTGGCCAATGCATAAAAGATGTATATTGTGCTTAGTGGCCTAAGCAACGGAAAATGAACCAAGAAACTCTCCAAGAGATGCTGTTGATGAAAGAAGACCATTATAGTAGTCTATGCGTGGAAATGATTAATGTTGTTGGTGAAAGGAATAGTGAAAGGCTAATGTGGGTTTTATGATTTACTGAAAAAAGGCGATGAAGTAATGTTTATTAAAATCATTTCATATATGTTTGTATGCCAAAAAAAATTTCAAAACTATCCCTCACCAAGTCTTGACTTATGGCTTAAGTTTTTCCTGATCTTCTGATTCCAGGTGTTGAGGCCAGATTAAGAGTAAAGTAAGCTATATTGCGTTGAAGCAAGCAAGCAAGATGTTTAATGTTGGGCAGCTATTGAAAGCGTTTTAGCTTTATTTTACAGTTCTTGTAATTAAGAAAGTTTGCAATATGTGTTGGAACACATGATTTTAAATTAATAAAAAGTAATGTTTATCGTATTTCCGCTGTGTTATTGTGTTATGTTATTCTTATCAAAGGGAGTTAACTTGATTTAGACGATCAAGCTAAGTTGAAGGACTGAAGTTGAGCGTTTTGGCACTTCGCATTAGAGGCATCAGGGTTGCTCTAGTCGCATCGCATGCCAAATCGCAAGAAAAAAATACACTGCGAGAAGGAGCGTGAGACAAAGATTATATTGGACTTTTACTATTTCGTGTAAACATGGTAAGGTGATGTAATGAAAATGGATTTTTCTTTAAAGCATAACTTTGCAAATTTGTTTTATATGATTTGGGCAAAGTTGTCATACAAGTTAAAATTGTATCAATATGTTATGGTATGATATTTTTAAGGGTCAACTAGAAGAATAACAATTTTAAAATTATCATTTTGAAAAATAGCAAAATCTGTTTTTTCTTTCAAAAATGGCAAAGGGCAAAAAAATAAGAAAATATAAGAATTTGAAAATTCCAACAATACCCCTACCTAGATGAATTACACCCTATTTTCTCAAGTAAAATAGAAAAAAAATTACAGTTTCATAACCTTTTCTTCTTCCAATTTCAAGAATCCTTGATTGCACCAATTTTTTTTATTATACTTGAAAAAAATTAGGAAATAAACACAGAAAATCATAATGGTTTGATGAAGTGAAGAAAAGGTTGAGTTTTACCTTTGAGGAAGAGTCTGTGGGAAGAAGAAAGAGGAACTTCAAGCAAATGAGGATGCTGGAGTTGGGCATGTCGAGTGAGGTAGTAGAAAAACAAAACTCATACATTTTCACAGTTTGTTAACCAAAAATGCAGAGAGGAAGAAGAAGACGACGAAGAACACCAAATGGAAAGAGTCTTCTGCAAATTGAAATAGCCACACATAAAATCTGTTAGTTAAAATAGATTTTGTTTTTTTTAATAGTTTAAATTTAATACAAATTAAATTAGATTGATATGATATTTCATTCAAAAAATAATAAATTAACTAAGTCTATTTTGTTGAGATTTTGTTAATTTAATATATAATTTAAATGAACTAGATTTAAGGGAGATCTCATTAAAAAATAATAATGTAATTTAATAGATAATCTAGTAGATAATCTGTATTATTTAATAAATAAAATTAGCTAAATCGATTTTTTTTATATAATTAAGAGGGACGATTTCTTTTCTATAATTACGAGGGACGGAAAGAAATAATACTATGACGAATGCAAGATGAAGTAATCGATTAAAAGCTTCAGGGGTGATTGGAAGACAGGTCAAATAATCTGACACGATCGAAAGTTTAAGTAGTTCTGAAGAGGTATTCCATTTTTTTTTTAAAAAATACAGTTTTTAAATTCATCCTTCTAATTGAATATGTTTATTGATACAGAAAACAAACAACCAAATGGAAGCACCATCAGTTGAAAGATTGAAATTAAAAGGAATGAAGAAGAGAGAAAGATTTGAAGTAATAAGTGGTATGACTGTAATAACAAAAAAATCAAAGACGAAGGTAAACAAATTATTTATTCAATTAAAACACATTTATCACAATGAAACCAATACACTATATAGTATAATATATATACACTGTTTTACAGAGTATTAAGCAACCAGAAGAAATTACAAGAAAGGGAAAAGAAGTTTTGAATAAAGAAAAGAAGGTACTAAAATTTCTTATTATGTTGTAATTATAACTTTTTTGACCAAAAGGTATATATTTTTAATTTAAATGAAATTATTTAAAATGCAGGATCATAATAACGAGGTTGAATATACTGAAGATAATACAGACGAGAAAGAACAAAAAGAAAGGGAAGAGATTGGTGAACAGTACTTAGAAAGCCATAAAGAAATTACTTCAAAACAACATAAGACACCAATTGTTGAAGAAAAAATAAAAAAGGTAGCGTTTCTTTCTATTCTTTATAAAATGGATGTGTGTAAAAATTAATATAGTGTTCAACCTTGAAGACAAGATCAAGGAAGACTAAGCATGCTTCAGAAAAAGTTGTTAGTACTAGAGAAAGAAGTGAGGTTTGTAATACATACAATGCCTTCTATATATATTTCTTGGCTAAATAATTATAGATTAATTATTCTTTACTGCATGTATTTGTGTTGGCTTAATAAAAAACTGAATATGTTTTTATGTTGTGACCAGCTGCATAATTATATATTATTATTGAACTGCATATATATTTTTTTGTGACTGGCTGCATAAATAGAAGAATTGCATATATTTGTGTGGTGACTAATTGCATACCGAATTTGTTTGTGTTGTAACTGGTAGCATAATTATAGATTAATTATTCGAAGTGCATATATTTGTGTTGTGACTGGCTGCATATTCATTATGTCTTTTTATTGTCTTAGGATGGATTATACCTGATGCCAATCCAAAAGCGAAATGGACCATTGAGAATAATCCTTGAAACTAAGTTAGAAGTAATTGAAAAAATCAAGGAAAAACTAGGTGATAATCTCTTAGAAAAATTTAGGGAAACACCTTTTGGACACTTCCTTGACTTTGCAATTACGAATCAATCCTCACAATTATTGATGCATCTGATACAAAAACAATGCAAACCAAAGTCTTCCAAAGAATTAAACTTCTTAATAGGAGGAAGAGTCATAAGATTTAGTCTTAGAGAATTTGATTTAATAACGGGGCTTAATTGTGGACCTTTACCAAAGATAACCAAAGATGATATCAAGGGAGGGGGTCATATAAAAGACATGTATTTTGATGGAGAAAGCAAAATAATGAGGATGTATATCAATGTAGGGTTCAAGGTTAGTAAGATTGGGACTGATAGTGATAGGTTAAAAATGGCTCAACTATATTTTTTGGAGAGTTTCCTTTTACCTAAACAGGATAGTGTGTATGTAGACATCGACCGTGTGTTGATGGTTGATGATGAAGAACTTTTTAGAACATATCCTTGGGGTAGGTTAGCTTTTGACCTTTTAGTTGATGCAATGCACAAAGCAGCATCTAGCAAGTGTGCTACAGGCATAACATTGGGTGGTTTTATCTTTCCAATCCTTGCATGGGCTTATGAAGTAATCCCCACTTTGACCTCACGACAAAACTGTTTTGCAAAAAGAGACAGAATGAAGATCCCAAGAAAAATAAAATGGGCAGCTGATAGCCAACCAAAATGGACGGACTTGCAGAGGAAAGTATTTGAATCATCTGAGGTTATATCTTTTAAGTACTACAAGATAATTTTTTTTTAATAATCAACAAATAGTACACAATAATCTGATTTTTTTGTATGTTTGTTATCCTATAGCTTGAAATATCTCCACTTCTAGCAACAAAAGAAGAAATGACAATGCCATGGTTTGAACCATTCTTGGAAGAAGAAAAAAAAATTCATCATTGAAGTGGAAGCTGAACTTCATAAAAGTAGATTAGAGTCAAATGTAGTGGACCTAACAATTAATAGAGGGGGGCACTACTCAGTTGACAATGATCTTATATTGGTAAGGCTAGAAAGAATAGAGAAAAATCAAGCGATAAATGAAATGTTGAATGAAAACCAACAAGTTCTGATGAGGACTCAAACCTTACTGAAAGAGCAAACGGAACTACTGATGGAGAAAATGAATCTAATGGTGAATAAGATGGAAAAAATAGAATGGAATGTAAAGGAACAGGTTAACGACCAACAATTTATGGTATGTAGTATAATTACAACGTCGATAGCACATTCATGAACATTGCAAAACTTTCGAACAATCCATAAAGAACTCTTTTTATAAATAGAAGATCTAAGAAACCAATGACAATGAAGTGTCTTTGCACGAAAGTTCAAGAGAAGTTTGATTGGAGCGGACAGTCCTAAACTCAAAATTATGTTGAATAGCAAACAAATAAACAGCTTTCTTCAAGGCATTTTTGCTGCTAAAAATTGAACCTTCTTTTATGTCGAAGTCTATAGCACATGAATCCAAATCTACTAAATCAACATCGCCATTAGATGTGCAATTGGAAGTTCTTGATGGGGACCCCGAAATAGGAAAATTTGATGAACAAGATGGGACATGGTCGACAACAACAGAAACAGGATCAGAAGAGGAATCTGAAATGAGAGACAATAACCATAACACATCCTTGTCTTCAACAATAGTAATGACATTAGGATTGCTCCAACCATCACGATACAATGTAATTCGAGAAATTAAATATTCAGAAGATGGAAAAAGATTGGATTGAATTAGATTAACAAGGTGGCTGAAAGACGTGTTCAATGGGATATGCACTTCACCCAAATGGAAGTTATGATAACGATTGTTTTCATCCCATCTACCATTGAATAAGACGAAATAGTTTAGAGTTCATGACAGACAATTAGTTTATTGGAGAGGATGAACTCAATTAATAGTTAATCTTATTTTAATATAAAATAGAAAATAAGGTAGATTCTCAAATTTTGAAAAATAATATCTTTTTGTTAATTTGAAAAAATAATTAATAATGTTGTTAATTTGAAAAGCCTTTAACATTATTTTGAACTTTAATTAAGGGTTAAGATTAAACGTTATGTTGAGATTCTCCCAAATTTTTATGGCACGTTATTTGCTACTGATCAAGGGTTAATGTTATTTTAAATAATTAATAATTGGATTATCTTGATATTCAAACAATTATTGTTATTTTGAGATAATCTAGCTAAGTTAATCTAAAAAAATAATTAATGATATTTTGTTATTTTGAAATTTAATTAAGGGTTATGATTAAAACTTTATGTTAGAATCTCAACTAATTTTCATTGGACGTTAATCAATTTTAAAAAATAATAATTTTTTTTGTTAATCAAGTAAAAAAATAAATAATTTTTATATAATTTGAAACGTAATTTAAAAATAATATATAATTTTTATATAATTTGAAATGTTATTTTGAAATTCAAATTAAATAGAATGAAAGGTTGCTAAAAAGTTATATGATTAGTTGAGTCCCGAGATATTAGGAAGAAGTTATGATATAAGTTGTTATATCTTTAGAAGGTGGAAAATAATTAAAGACTCATGATATTTTATAACCCAAATTAATTACAACGTAAAGACGAAATAATTACAGTTGATGAATATGGGTATTTTGGTATTTGTAAAATACCATGCACGTGCACAAAATGTCATTTGCTGAAAATCAAAAGAAAAAATGGTTTTGCCATTTTTCAAAATGTCCCCTAAAATGGTGCTATATCTTTTATTATTCATATTTAAAAAAAAAAAGTTAAAATTGTAACACCCCAAGCCCTTTCAAAAAAAGCCCAAAAGCCTACCATTAGTTTCTTTTGGCATTTGGCACCGCCAACAATGCCTAAACCAATTACACACTACTTTACATTGTCCCCAACTATTTTGGAGAATTTTAGTTTACTTATTTTTTTCTAAAGTTATAATAGTTTTTCTTTTTCAAAACTAGCATCATTTTTTTTAAAAAATTTGTTTCAATAGTTTTGCTTGATTGTTTGGACTATTTTGATGAAATGAAATCTTGGCCAGTATTAACAGATATTACAAATTTTTTGTAATATTTATATCAAATCTTATTATCTCTATGAACCTCTTTTTTACAAATATTATCTCTGTCAAATTTTTAATCTATGGTTTCACAATTATATAAAATTTCAAATTTCTAAATGAATTGACTAATTATGGTTTTTCATATGGATCTCAAGTTCATTGTAATTTTTTAATTTTAGAAATGATCAAATTTTGTGAAAATGGACAAGTTTCGACATTACTATGCTCGAGATTTTATCGAGAAAACCCAAATATATAAAATCTGGGTGTTAATTCAATCGGAGATAACATCGAGAGATTTTTCAGTTATTTTCAAATTTTGATATTTGAGCTAAATATTTGAAAAATTAAAAGATTTTGTAGCAGATTTGAAAAAATTACATAAATTTGAAAGAATTTCAGTGTATAATCATACCAATATATACCGAAAAGACTCAAAACAATCAATAATTTAGAAAAGGTTAACTAGTTTAACGAATTTTTAAAAGACGTGATACTTTTAAAACGTGGAAATTCATAGGATTATTTCTAATAATTTTTCAATATTTCTATTTGTTGTTTTTTTTTTCTGCAAACCTTTTTCAAAATTTGAAAGGTTGGTTATATTTTTGTAAAGATTTTTTTAAAATTAATATTGTTAAATTTAAACATATTAAGAAAAAGTGTTCTGAAACTTATTAATCCAATATTGTTGTTTTATAAGAAAAATATAGTTCTTTAAGGTTCGTTTGGTAATGTTCTTGTTCGTCGTTTCATGTTGTTTCTTATTCTCTGTTTCTTGTTCCCTGTTTGTGCTTTTTTTAGATCAAGAAATAGGAACGTGTTTGATAACTGTTTCTTGTTTCTTGAAAAAAAAAAGAAACAAAAACAAAAAATGTGTTTGGTAACATTTCTTATTTCCTATTTTTCTTATTTCTTGTTTAATAATTCGTTCCATTGCTCTTCTTCAAGTTTTATTTTTATTTTATTATTTTTATTTTATTCACATGTAGTTCAATTAAACGTTAAACAAAATAATCAAAAGTTTGTTCATTTAATATAAAAAAAGTTGTAGTACACAAATAAAACGAATAACATAAGCATAAAATTGTATCTATCATTCAGGCAATTTCTCTCCTTTGGGCTATAAAACGAATAACATAAACATTGTCCAAATTTGATTGGCAATATCGTCTCTCACTCAGGCTATTTCTCGTAGATGTTGTCGACTCACATATAATTCAATTATATCGTTCTGCAGATTGCCCGACAAATTATCTGTATCTTCAGTGATCATTGATTCATTACTAAAGTCATCGAATAGATCATCTTGACAATCATTCAATCTAATATAATGAATTGTGCAATATGCTATCTGTATATATTTTTATGTCTTGACTGGGTATGGAGGCATTTTCTTAAGAATAGGAAATCGAGCCTTCAACACACCAAAACAACGTTAAATGACATTTCATAGTGATGAATGTCGATAGTTAAACACTTCTTCTTTACCTCGAGGGTGATGTCTCATTTCTCTGAAATCTCGTAAGTGATATCTTTGACCACAGAATGGTACTAAAAATCTTGACATATTTGAATATCCTAAATAATCATCATAAAGTCATCCATTTCATTTCAAATTTTAAAAAGACATAATTATTTACCTCTCTTAGGCATAGGAAATTTATTCTTGGGATTCCTGATACATTCAATAAGTATGCAAGAATCATTGGCCAATCCTTTCCAACCAGACATGACATACGTGAATAACATATCAAATGAACAAACACACATTATATTCCATGTTGTGTTAGTTTTTCTTCCACGAAACGGTATTTGTTCATTTTGGAGAATACTTGCCAGAATGTGAGTGCCATCAATAGCACCAATACAATCTTAAAGCATAATCATAGACACAAATATATTTTGAATTAGTATGAACTTGATGCAAGAAAGGATAATATTTAAACAAAATTAACACATTACCTTGAAGAAAGGATAATATTTTGAATTTGATACGATCTCCATTGGTACAATGTTTATATTGGGTGGGCTAATAATTTCTAGTCCATGCTTGCAAACCTTTCTCAAAACTCGGTTAAAAGCTATAGAAATAGTATGACCTGAATGTTGAAATCTTTCTGCTACTATACGATTGCTTTCTTAATGTGATATGATCAATAAGAATATAACTACTTTCTCTAGAACAGTGAGATACGTAGATGCTTTTAGATTTGTCTTGGATTTTATATCTTCACAAAACCTTATGAATGTAACTTCATCCTAAAACAATCAAAACACCTACTATCGTTTCCATTTAACAACTAGCTCGATCACATAATCATGTTCTCTAAGTGCAGAGGTTCTACATGGTTGTTTAGAAGACTGTATCTTGTACAAGCTCATGTGCAAGAAAGTGAAAAGGATGCAGATAGCATCGTTATCGTCGTCAGAATCAAAATCCTCAAAATGATTGACTTGAATCAAATCCATTTCTATTCACAAGTATATCCCTAAATCAAAAACAAAAAACATAAAAATTCATCTCATCACAGAAAAACGTAGCCATGTTAAAAAACAACACAAAAATAATAAGGTCAAACATACATAATCCATAAGATAAAACATCCACAATCCATGATCATGAGAATATTAAAAAAGTAAATGACACATAAGGTCAAACATACACAATCCATCCCTAAGGTCAATCTAGAGACTAGTTATGAAATCTTTCTTCCTTGAATCGGGCATTCGCAAAAATATTTTTCTCCAAGCAAGATCACCGTGCAAGAGTTTTAGTATTTTGGAATAAGCCTCTCCATCAACATCTTCCATTGTATTTAAAACGTGCAAACATTCCATCAACTCATCATCGAGATCATCTTTTCTGCTTGATGTGTGGCTCTCGTCAACTTGATTAGATGTACAACCAACAGATCTTTTCTCAAGAATGTCATTTTTTCTCTTGGCATTCTCTGCATATACATTTATGAATGTTGAAAAGAAACAGCCAAATTCGTCTTTCCTAGTTCTTCGAACTTGTTTTTTTGCCTTTTCCTTTATCATTCTCTTCAACACCAAAGTTTGTATTGCTTGCAACATCATTTTCATTTTCATTTTCATCTTCAGAATCTGAAATAAGTCTTGTTGATGGACAAGCATTTACACCTGTTGCATTAGTATCTCCAAAAATCCTCACGAGCTTTTCATAACGTGGGCAACCACTTTTTCTAAACTTTTTAGTTCTCTTATTCACCAAAGAAAATGAAAAATGTTTATATCTCTTATTTGCCTATAGATGATTATAAATGGAAAAAAAAATCAAGTATTATACCTTAAAAAGCTCGTTCCATTACTCCTCTTCAAGATTGATGGTGCCTAATAATGGATCCCAACCATTTCCTGTCATATCAATCAATATCTTTTTGTATTAGTTTATTGAACTTGTTTTTCGATTGATCATGAGAATGATTATATCCCATACTAGTATTTAATTGGCTTCTTATATAATTCCAACTAGTCTTTGTAAATATTGTAGTTGGTCGATTGCCTTTTGCAACCTCTTCATCCATTAAGTCTACAAACAGAGCTTCACTCTTTGTTTGACCATGGTCCCTCACTTCTTAAACCATCAACCTCAACAACCTCATCGACACAATCACGTTGTGCATATAATTTTTGTGTCATCTAGAATGTAATAGTAAAACTTGATCAGATGTGTATGAATTAGTTTTGAAATCATTAAATAAAACACAACAAAATAGTACAAGTTTATTTTATTTTAAAACTATTTTAAGAACTATACTCAAAAGCAAGTCTTTTTTTTAGATAACCGTGACTATGTCTCCCTTTTTACCACTAGGCCAACTCATGATGGTTTACTTCTAAGCAATTTTATTACATTACAATACTGAAACTCAACAATAATTTACATCATCTTCAAAAGACAAAACAGAAGACAATGAACCTTTTACAAGAGGAATACTCAGCCAAGTTACAACTATTGATACTGGAGAGGGGTTACATACCTTTAAGAAATAGCAGAGACTTTGGGATCCATGAATGTCAAAGAATTTGTTCTGAAGTTTTGAGCTAACTTTATGTTTGGGATTTTGGTTTTAAATCGTTTCTCTTTGTATCTTTAATTGGATGCAAGGTTAGTTTTTTTCTTTTGTTTGTTGTCTTTCTAATTTTTCCTTTTACCAAATTAATTGAAAAATGTGCCTCAAGACTCGAGATCGTATTTTTTTCAAGTTGTTCATATTGAGTTTAGTTGTGTAAATCAGAAAAGCCAGATTTTGGGAAAAAGAGAAAGAAATCGTTAAATGGAAGGGAAGAGCCTCGCTTTATAGAGTACTTGTAAAATTTTATAACAGAACTTGATCTACAGAGTTGTTTCAGCTTTTGTTGTGTGAGTTTTAGCACTGCAATCATAAGTTGTTTTGATCTTAAACGTACTTTGTGTTCTTTCAATAGAAATTATGACTATATGCATTGTAGCCACAAATTAGTCTTTCATGTCTGTAGGTGTCTGTAGGATTTTTAAATTTGGATTTCATTTGCAGCATATTTAGACACATCTCTCTATTCATGTGGTTTAAATTTTCCATCCTCTATCATGGAATGTCTTAGTTTTATGTTGTTTCTAATCGTAAGTCTATTTTTCTCTATCATACAGGCCCATTCTCACTTTGTACATCTTTGACTAAGATCAACTTTACAACTTGGAATATTGTAGATTGTGGGAATCCTTTATCGCTGGTGCAGTATGTCATAATTTAATTGAAAAAATCAACTCATTTTTTTTTAATTTCTTGTGTACTGACTTGTTTTCTGTAAACATGCATTTTCTTTGTTGCAGGTCTATGAATAGAAGGGATTATCTCCTTCCTATCATCTAGTTCTTATGAATTTCCAAAATGAGCCAGGAAAAAAACACTTGTCTTTGTTCTCTCAATTGTTCTGAGGTTCTCCACTAGAGTTTCTCATCAAATTTGGGGGGAAAATGGTGTAGTTATCTAGCACAATGCAAATGGATTCAAAATTTTTAACAAATGTTTTGACTTCTGCAATCTAACACACTTTTCTTTAGTCAATGAGAGTAAGTTGAAATCAAAGATTTACCCAGAATTTTTCACTATAATTTACCCAGAAATCAAAGATTGATATAAGTTGTCCAGGTACCGTGCAAATTGTTCTCAGTTTTCTTATATATTTTAAGAAGAACGACAGTAGAGAAAAAAAATATACAATTACTGAAATTTCATATTTTCACAGAACGACAAGAGAGAAAAAAAGGAAGAAGATCTAAAACACATCAGAAAAAGAACGCATAACAAGAAGAATAAGAAGAAAGAAGAGAAAACAAAATGTATCAGATCTAAAAACGCATCAGAAAAGAATACTAAATTTAATGGAGGAGAAGAATGGCAGCAGACAGATCAATAAAAAAAATAGAAGAACAAGCACATACCTTTAAGAAAATCGAGAAGAGCCAAAGAAGAAAGACGAGCCGCCGGAGAAGAACACCCTTTCCGAAAAATGATGGATAGAAACGAAGAGGAATGGAGAATAAAAGTATGGAGAAAAATCGTGAAGAAGAATAAAGTGAGAAAGAGAGAAGTTGAAAAAATGAAGATGAAAATAGAAATAGAAGAAAACATTGGGAACAGAACGGGAGAAACTAGTTTTATTGGTTCCCACTAATTCTTAATTAAAAAAGAAAACGTTTCTAATAATTTTGGGAATGAGAAACTGGAAACATTACCAAACACATTCGTTTCTTAAAAAACTAGAAACATAAACAAAAAACAGGAAACGAGAACATTACCAAACAGGCTCTTAATTCTCTGTTTGGAACTTGAGGATTTCATGGGAGTTCAATTCATAACGAATTTTAAATGAATTTCATCGTTTTTTATCGTAAGAAAGAGAAATGATTTGAAATTATCTTTTTACTTAAAAACCTTCATGGCCAAAATTTCATATTTAAACTCGTCATTTTCTAATTTTCAATTAACTCATACATAGATAAATTAAAAGCTTATAGTAGTAAATTCTTGACTTTCTTTTATTTTTCAATTACCATCCAAACATGAAATTTTAGATACATTTGTGTAAAATCTTACTCGTTCCAAACAAAATAATTAATTTAAAATAATTTCTGAGATTTGAAATCACAAGATTTAAAATCATTATTGAACTTTCTTGAATCCAGACATAGGGTAAAAGACGAGAAGCCTTAAAAAGTGAATCTTTATTTTTAATTATGATTCAACTACAATCGAAAATGCATTTTATCTATACTACTTTTTCAATACATAACCTAATTGTTTAGAGAAAAATAAAAAGAAAAAAAAAATTTGCATATCGAATTCAAAGTGTCATGATATTATTACTTAATATTTTATACGGTAAAGGCATAATTTTCTTTTTGTCTAAAATAAAACTCATTGGCGCCGAGCGTGAGGGAATGCTAGTCCGTTTGGTAATTTCTCCTTCGACTAGAATAAAATATCCCATTGAAGAGGTTAATCTCATGCATATTGTCTGCATGTGGTTGTACAAATTGCATAGTATCATAAATACCTACTCCGGCTATTACCCTTCCACTAGGAGAGTTTATAGATAAATACAGATTTTTGGTATCATCCTCTATACTGAGATATACCATAATACTAATAATTTGATTCGAGATCTCACTCTCAACCTCTTGGCCTAAAAAAAGTAATCTGAATAAAGTTGGTTGATTAGGATAAAATTATACCCCGCTTAAGTACTGTACTGACACCTTTTGACGCATACAGTTAAAAAAATAGCGAGAAAAGAATCAATGTCTAGATTTTAGCCTTCTTTATAGGACTATTTTTAACTTCTAACGAAGGGGCATTTTCTTACCTTCCATTTTTTTTTCAAAATGGATGAGTTTTGTCCTTTGGCCCACCATCGTTTGTCTATACTATAAATTTCAATAAATGAAAAATCAATTCATTAAAATTTCAATCTATCAAACTAACTTTTCATTGATGTATTGTTTTATCAAATTGCGACATCATTTTCTTGTTCCAAAACGGTCTTCTTCAATTCTTTTAGATTTATGCTCTACATCGAGTTGGATTTGCACATATAGCACAAATGCTCCAATAGCATGGCTTTTTGCTACGACTTGTTTTTCTTTCAATTTACTTCTGGACTCTCCCCGATCGATCTTTCTCACCCAATGCTTAGGTTAGTACATCGGCACCACCTGATAAATTACATGCCTTCTGGTTGGCCAAAAATTTGTCCTAACAAAGTAGGAAAAATGGAAATTTTTAGTTGCGCAACCATGCATAAAAAAAGTGTAAACGTATTAAATTACTATAAGATCAACAACGTTATTCATCTCTTTGTCTGGAAATTCTCCCTTACGTTCCAAACACGCTTGTTTTCATACTACTGATAGATCAATTTGATGGGACGAAGAAGACATGCGTTGTTTCCATAATGAATTGATGTTATATAATATAACAAAAATATTAAAGGATAATAGATGTTTACTACTTGAATAATCAAATATGACAAAAATCGTGACTTACCAACTCCTCAACCAGATTTGCATACCTCTTTCTAGATGTTTGATGGTTGTATTTGTTTTCCTTCCTTTTCAGTTTTTCTTCTAAAATCTTTTTCCTTAGAAAAAATTGTATCAACTTAATTCAATTAGCATATGCAGGTAACAAAGTTTAAATAAAGTCTACATCAAAATCTTCCTTCAAGCATGAAACGAAAAATTCATCCCAATGGTCTTGATCGATGAATGAGTACTTAGCTCGTGGATGTTTTAACTTCTCTACATCGTCCTTAAACGACAGTACATATGTCGTTGTCAATCTGGACTTAAATCTACGAAAGCATACTCCCAGATTTTGAAGGACACTTTTCTTCGACTTTGGGTCAAGAACAAAGCCAGCCTACAATGTGAAAAACACATCTGAAATATTCAATTTGATCCACTGTATATTTTATTATAATTAAAATGACTTAGAAGGATTCTTACCTCAATAAGTTCAAAGATCTTATTCTTCATCTCTTTGAGAACCGCATGCCAACTAGAGTATGTAATAGGAACGTGAAGCCTTACCGTGGTTCCTATTAAACTTTTGAGCTTCATTGCATTCTGACCAATTGGTTAACCCAATTTGTTGTAGGCAACCATCTTTCTTCGCCCCTCACTACTAACACGTGTTATCTCCTTCATTCCCGTAGGGCCACATTTTCTCTTGTGGCTACTGCTTTCCCCTTTTTCGTGGGGTGTAGCAAGCTGATCATATACCACATCGTTGTCCTCTAAATGAACCATTTCTGCAAATGTGGTTTCAAACATAACACAAGAGATTGTTAGTAACAATACTTATGTAATTGTAAGAGAGAAAAATAAGGCTAGTTTGAGAATCGTAATGGGACTTTCATAGTAAAATGTTAATCAATTGTTGGTTCTTAAATAAATCATGAAACTGTTCTTGCAACTTACTTACGCAAAGTTCAGAATAATTACGATAAAACACATAACACTTTCAATATAGCATATCAAATACATAATAGTGTCCGAATTTAAAAAAAAATACTATTGAACAAGAAATGAAAACTTGATAACTGTAGATTTTGAAGTAATCGTATCCGAAAATGACATTGTCCTACAAAGAAAAAAAAAATGACAATCATTAACTATATGTAATGAACATTGAACACAACAAACTAACCGAATGTATGCCTATTACTATACATACTTCTGAAATTCAATTGGTAACCCATGTACCTTCACAATCAGGTCTAGCCTATGTTTCTCCACTTTCATCAATATCACATGTTGTTCTCCATTTCGAGACTGGGGCATAGTGCGGCAACATGTCTCCTATGTCATCATCAACACATTTGTAAGAAAATTCCTTTCTCTGGTGGCATCACAATAACCAACCATCTTACATCAACAGGATCTGTGACATAGAATACTTGTCTCCCGTATGTGGCAATAATGAACGAATCTGAAAAGTGTCCAACTCAACTAAGGTCAACCAGCGTGTAATTAAGATTGTCCATTTGAACACCAGTCTTATTTTCAACCCAATTGCATTTGAAAAGAACAACCTTAAACGTATTGTAGCTGACTTCCCAAATCTCTTGAATCGTTCCATAGAAAGACATGTCACAAATGACCAGATTTTTGTTCTTCGCACTAGACACTTGCATTGTCGTTGCGATTAACATAATTCCACTGTTTTGAACAGTTTGGTGGTTATCACGAAACTTTGTGTGGTAAGAAGATCCATTATCAAGTACATCTCATACGTCAATAAACTAGGGTGGGGTCCATGTGCAAGCCAATGTATGGTGTTTGAAACAACCTTCCTTCCTCTAATTTCCTCATCATCTATAGAAGAGAACAGTCAGTCGTTCTAATTGTTAACCAATAAGAAGAAAACAAAATGCAATTTGATAGTTCAATAACCTGATCTCGTATCCATGCACCGAATGATTGATTATGTTCAACTTGTAGCCATTGTTCATTTTCTTCTCTTCTTCAGTTTTCCATTGTTAATTGGTTTAAATGTCGTCTACAAAATATGTCATACATTAAAATCATTCCTTGTGAAGGGTGAATTAATGGCGGTGTATAATCATAGGAATGTGTACTCTATGTATGGGTGTACTTATTTAGTGTTCTGTAAAAGGTGAAGATGTGATTACTTCAGTTGTTGTACATCGGGCCGAACGTATGTTCCTGCTAACAGTTGTCTATCGCGTTGTCTGTCTTCCCTTGAATTGTGTAACCCAAGTCCAATAGGGTCTAATCCATAAAGAAAATCCGAATAGAATTCAACAGCCTCCTCACATTTTTGTGCTCCTGCAATGCATCCTTTTGATCGAGTTCTATTACGAACATAACTATTCAACACTTTCATGCATCGTTCAAATGGGTACATCCATCGGAAGTATACAGGTCTACAAAGTTTTACTTCTCTCACAAGATGAACCATAATTGTGAAAAATGATGGTGGAAAATACTTCTCAAGATTGCATAAAATCAAAACTATATATTCTTGCAATGCATCAAGCTTTGAGACAAAAACTTTTAGTGCAAATCGCATTGAAGAAAAAAGCACAATCTACTGATAATGTACCGCACATTCTTCAGTAGGACTAAGCGTATTGCAATTGGAAGTAGTTGTTGCATTAAAACATGCAATTATGCAATCCGGTTAGTTTTAAGTCATCTAAAGAGACACGACATCTAATATTTGATGAATACGCTTCTGAAACTTTAATTTTAGACAAAGTATTACGAAACCAATACTTCTCTTCTCTTGAAAATGTATAACATGTCGCAGGTATGTAAGTTCTACTACCTGTAAACGTTGGTGGCAATTCTGATCTAATTTTTATTTCAACTAAATCAAGTCTAGTATTCATCCCATCTTTATTTTTTCCTGGTATATTAAGCAAGGTGTCCAATATGTTCATGCATACATTCTTTTCAATATGCATTACGTCTAGACGGTGTCATATATGCAAATGTTTCCAACATGATAGTTCAAAAAATTCTGATCTTGTTTTCCAATAGTCATTGCCACCTTTATTATGCAATGTCTTCCCACATTTCTTCCCACATGAAAATATCATGTCTTACAGTTTGAAGTACATTGCCTCTCCCAACATTGGTTGTGGAGGACTTCCATGCTCTTTCTTACCATAAAAAACAATTTGTATTCTGTATGAATGATGTCTTGGCAAATACTTCATGTGTCTCATGTATGAATTTTTTTTCATGTTGTAGTCTTATTGAAGTAGTCTCCTCTCTACATATTGGACAAGCCTTATATCCTTTGACACTACAATCGCATAGATTATCGTTTGCTGGAAAATCATTGATAGTCCATTATAAGGCAACTCGCAATGTGAAATATTCTTCTTTATATGGTTCGAAACAGCGAACTCCACCTTCTCACAACATTTTTAGGTCATCAATTAAGGGTGCTAAGTACGTATTGATATCGTATCCCTGTTGCTTTGGACCTGATATTATCATTGTCAACATCAAATACTTTCTTCTCATACACAACCATGGTGGAAGGTTGCATATTGTAGTAATAACATGCCAACAACTGTAGGTCGTCAATAGATCTTCAAATAGGTTAATTCCATCAGTGAACAAACCCAAACAGAGATTTCTTGGTTTTGACCCAAAGGTTGGCCACATATGATCAATCAACCTCCATGATGGAGTGTCAGCCAGGTGTCTCAAAATACCATTAACTTTTCTATTGATCGCATGCCAACGCAAGTTCTTAACATTCTCAAATCTCTTGAACATTCTTATAAATCTTGGAACTATTGGAAAGTACCACATATGCTTGGCAGCCACTCCACTTTTTTCATTTTTTGAGTTCATAGCAATCTTCCACCTTGACAAACCACACTTAGAGCACTTTGTCATGTTTTCATACTCTTTTATGTGCAAACAACAATCATTAGGACATGCAACAATTTTTGGTAACTTAGTCCTAAGGCACCTAGTGTTTTCTTCTCTTCGTATAAGGAACTTGGAATTTCATTGTTTTCAGGTAAGAAATAGCTTATTATGGACAATAATTCAGAGAAGCTAGTGTTACTTGAACCATACCTAACCTTTAAGTTGTACAATCTCACGAGGGCTGACAACTTGGTGAATTTCTTACATCCTGGGTATAAGGGTTTCTTTGTATCATCAAACATAGTATCAAAGGTATTGGATGTATTAGAAGATTGTTCATGAATGGATTGAACCATATTAACTGTATTAAATAAATCGTCCTTTTCATCATTTTCATCCACTGTATTTTTCATTATGCTGGCAACATTCTCTGAGTTCAAATGTTCACCATGCCAGAACCATACCTTGTAACTTTTATCAATTCCATTGCCATACAAATGATATCGAATTGTTGAGACATCTTTAAGTAAACAATTCCTGCAATTCGAACATGGACATCTAATTGAATTAGAACCTTTGGGATGACTCAAACCAAATTGAATGAGCCTTTCGACTCCTACATCATATTCCCTAGACATCCTGTTTTTCGTCATCCATGACTTCTCCATTGTGTAGGTGTATAAAAATTTAATCTTCTAAATTGGCCTCTAAACAAACCTGGTTACAAAAGAGATGAGCAACAACTTAAGGAAATCAATAAGTAACTACATCCAACAATACACAGATTTCATATACAAACACTACCAACTTGAATTTCTTAACCCTTTGCTTCAGTAAAGTTTCAAAAAAATTTGAAAAAAGAAATTCAAATCCAATGAGCACATCTATATGCTTAAAAAATGAACTTGAAGTATCTTACCCTTTCTTTTTTCTAACTTTGTTGTAAATTATTATGTGTCTATTTAGCATGGAACAAGTGCTTTGAGATGTGACGACCCAGACTTTTCGACCTTGTCTAAGTCGTTACGTTTACTCAAAATCGTTTGTTGACAAAAGACATAGCAAGATTCAGTTGAAACCGTAAGAAAACGAAGGGAAATTTTAATCGGGCCCTATTTCCAAAATACAAGATTTCAAATGCTGTTTACAAAAATTTAACTATTTGTAAACTTAGTTAAATCAAAATATTTTCAAACCGTCAGCAGAAGAAGTTTAAAGACAGTCCCCTATGGCAATTCACAAGTCCTTCTTGTCCCTCGTCTGTCTGCCCCTCGTGTTACCTTTGCCTGAAAAGTTAAACATAAAAAGGGTGAGTATTAATATACTCAGTATGAGACCCACTACTGGTTCCGTTAGGGGAAAATAAATTATTAGCATCCTATGGTGTACCCTGCACAATCACAGTCTTGTGATCCCGTAGGATGCACATATCAGTCTAGTGCTCCCGAAGGATGCACATATCAGTCTAGTGCTCCCGAAGGATGCACATATCAGTCTAGTGCTCCCGAAGGATGCACATATAAGTCTAGTGCTCACGAATGATGCACATATCAGTCTAGTGCTCACGAAGGATGCACATAAAGGGGATGATCCCGAAGGACACCCGCATGGTAACTATCCACTAGGAAACTAATAATTTATCCCCTCAGTCCATTCTAAACATCTTAAAAATCATTCTCAATACAGTCAAATTTCCTTATCACATAAGCTCCCCCTTTAACCTCAAACAACCATATTATCCAAATTTCACTCAAGGACAGTCGAAACAAGTCACTACATACGCTAGACAACAAGTCCACGTCAATCCATACATACATATATAAATTTCATTCAGTCAAGCACAATATACATTAAACTTTCAGTCCACACCCAAACACACAGCATAACCGTCATCCCGACTCAGTCCAGACATAACATTTCACTTCATATAATCAATACGCCTTAATTCTTGTTATTGAGTCCAGTAGAAAGCCCCTTACCTTAGCTTTACTCTAACCCCTTGATTGAACCCACGTTTGCCAACAACCTAAACATTAAGACAATCACTCAATACCTTTCTTTAACGTATCATTCATTTAAAATCAACCCAAAGGTGATGTTTCACAACTTACTCAAATTCACGAAACAAGCTCCAATTAACAATTGTTCGTTGTGAACCCAACGACTTCAAGCGTTACCCTCAACCTAAGATCGAACATCCAAGCAACCAATTTAACAACATCAACAAATCGAAATTTCAATGTAGATCCCCAAATTCATCAATTTCATCCTTACCCAACGAACTTACAACGACGTAGCGGCAGCGGCACACCAGACTAGGGCAAGCGACATTGTGAAATCAATTTGGGCATGGGTCGGCTTCCAATCCGCGGCTGGAAAATGGGGTGACGCTGGCTGGAAGGTGAGAGATGCAGCTGGGCGGAAAGAGACGCGGCTAGGCGAAGAGTCACGACGGCGCGGAACGGTTGACGGATGTTGCGGCGGCCCGGATTGGTTGACAGACGACTTGTGCGAGCCTAACGACGCAGCTATCCGAGCGGTGCGGCTAACGGAAGACGACGGGTGGTGTGGCGACGCGGCTCGGGCTAGGTTTTCGTCGGACAGACGGCGCGAGGAGACCGATCTGAGGGGGTGCGGCGGGGTGCTTCGCGAACAGACGTTGGACTGCGCGAGAAGAACAGATCCGAGGGGGGGCGTTTTATTTTTCTTGAGCAGACTACAGCGTGCGGCTTGGCTTCGGGGACGGAGACACGAGCGGCGGCCGGACTTGAGGCGGCAGCGGCGGCTAGGGCTGGGAGAAGGAGAAGAAAAAAAAGAGAAAAAGATGTGGGGGGGGGGGGTTGAAGGGGGGGAAGGAGAGGGGGGGGAGAAATTTTTTTTTTTGTTTTTCTTTTTATTTAATAATAATAATAATAATCATAATAATCATAATAATAATAATAATAATAATAATTAAAAAAAAATAACTATTATTATATTAGAATTGTTATTTTTTTTTAAAAAAAGAACTTCTCTCCACCAAACTTGATAAATTTAAAACCCCCAAAATTTCTTAGTCTTAATAAAATTTAAAAGAGTAGATTGAGAGGATTACCTCAAACTTTCAGGGCGTTACATTCTTCCCTCCTTAAGAAACTTTCGTCCTCGAAAGTTCTAATAATGGAATAACTCTGGGTAACCAGCCCTCATATCATCTTCTTGTTCCCATGTTGCCTCTTCAACTCGGTGATTGCGCCACAACACCTTCACTAAACAAACTTCTCTATTACGAAGCATCTTCACCTCTCTAGCCAGAATCTCAACTGGTTGTTCCACATAGCTCAAATTCTCGTCAATCCCTAGTGGTTCATAGTCCACTACGTGAGATGGATCTGCCATGTACTTCCTCAACATCGAAACATGGAAAACATTATGAACATACCAATTCTCTCTAAAATCTCAAACGGTCCCACAAAACTAGGACTCAACTTCCCCTTCTTTTCAAAACGCATAAAACCCTTCATAGGTGCTAACTTCAAAAACACCTTATCTCCCACATCAAACTCGAGGTCTTTCCGTCTCACATCAGCATAACTTTTCTGTCTACTCTGCGCTGTTTGCATACGTGCTCTAATCTTCTGAATAGCCTCATTCGTAGACTGAACCAACTCAGGACCCACCAATCGCTGTTCACCAACCTCATTCCAGCAAACAGGGGTTCTGCAGCATTTACCATACAAAGCTTCAAACGGTGCCATGCCAATGGTAGCCTGAAAACTGTTATTATAAGCAAACTCCATCAAATGCAAGTGAGAGTCCCAACTACCGGGAAACTCTAGAACACAAGCTCGTAGCATATCCTCTAAAATCTGGTTCAAACGTTCAGTTTGACCATCAGTCTGTGGATGAAAAGTCGTACTAAAATCCAACCTCGTGCCCATGGCAGTTTGAAGTCCCTTCCAAAACTTGGAAGTAAATCGTGCATCTCTGTCAGAAACAATAGACACAGGCACTCCATGCCGTCTTACAATCTCAGTTAAATATAATTGTGCCCACTTACTAGCAGTATAAGTGGATTTACCTGGAACAAAATGTGCCAACTTCGTAAGTCTGTCTACAACAACCCAAATCACTGTGTAACCCTTCAGAGTTCTAGGCAGTCCTGTAATAAAGTCCATCGACACATTCTCCCACTTCCACTCTGGCACACTCAAAGGCTGCAACAAACCTGCTGGTTTCTGTCTAGGTGCCTTAACTTGTTGGCACACCAAGCACCTACAAACAAACTAGGCCACTTCCTTCTTCATCTTACGCCACCAATACACTCGCTTCAAATCCTGATAAATTCTCGTACTACCAGTGTCTGCTGGCACACACAGACGTCTCTCAAACAACAGTCCACCATCAGAGGATATGGAGAACTCATCAGTCTGTCATGTCCCTACGAGGCGACGCCTCTCCTCCAAATAAGGATCACTACTCTGACATTAATAATCTTCTTCCTCAGAGTTGGTTGCACTGTTAACTGAGCTAACTGTGAGGCAATTGCCTCTACAGATACTGCAATCTCAGCTCTCTCAAGGTCTCGATGTATCGGTACTTGACTAGTAATAAGCGCTGCTGAATGTGATACTTTCCTACTAAGACCATCAGCTACCACATTCGCTTTACCTGGGTGATATAATATCTCACAGTCATAATCTTTTACTAACTTGAGCCACCTTCGCTGTCTCATATTTAACTCCTTCTAGGTGAAGAAGTATTTCAGGCTCTTATGGTCAGTAAAGATTTGTATCTTTTCACCGTACAAATAATGTCTCCAGATTTTCAGTGCAAACACTACTGCTGCCAACTCTAAATCATGTGTAGGGTAGTTCTGCTCATGGCTTTTCAACTGACGAGAGGCATATGCAACCACCTTACCCTGCTGCATCAAAACACATCCCAACTCTTTCTTAGAAGCATCACTGTAAATCACAAAATTCCCAGATCCATCCGGTACTGTAAGGACCGGTGCAGTAACTAACCTCTGCTTAAGGTTCTGAAAACTATCCTCACAAGCTGGGCTCCAAACAAAAGGAGTCCCCTTCCTGGTCAACTGGGTCAAGGGAGTAGCTATACGAGAAAAATCTGCCACGAACCTCCGGTAATAACCTGCTAAGCCCAGAAAACTACGAATCTCCCTGACAGTAGAGGGTCGAGACCAACTGGTAACAGCCTCAATCTTTGCAGGATCCACAGAAACTCCCTCACTAGAAACCACATGACCAAGGAAAGCCACCTGCTTCAACCAGAATTCACACTTTGAGAACTTAGCATAAAGTTTATTCGCTCGGAGAGTCTGTAAAACTCTATGCAAATGTTCCTCATGTTCAGCCTCGGTCTTGGAATAAACTAAAATGTCATCAATGAAGACTATTACAAAAGTGTAAGAAATCCTTAAACACTTTGTTCATCAGGTCCATAAATACAGCAGGTGCATTTGTCAATCCAAAAGACATTACAATGAATTTATAATGTCCATACCTTGAACGAAAAGCAGTCTTAGGAATATCACCGTCTTTAATCCTCAACTGATGGTAACCCGAGCGTAAATCAATCTTAGAGAATACAGTGGCTCCTTGCAACTGATCAAACAAATCATCGATTATGGGCAGTGGATACCTATTCTTGACTGTCACCTTATTAAGTTCTCTGTAATCTATACAAAGACGCATCGATCCATCCTTCTTCTTCACAAACAGTACGGGTGCACCCCAAGGCGATACGCTAGGTCGAATAAAACCTTTGTCAAGCAATTCCTGTAACTGTACCTTCAATTCGTTCAATTCAGCCGGAGCATCCTGTAAGGGGCTCTAGAGATAGGAGCGGTACCCGGCTCCAAATCAATAGCAAAATCAATCTCTCTGTGAGGCGGAAGTCCTGGAAGCTCTTCTGGAAATACATCAGGATATTCTCTTACTACCGGTTCTGAGGTCAAAGAAATCTCAACTTCCCTAGTATCCACCACTCTGGCCAAGATACTCCAGGTACCATGGTTGAGTAACTTACTGGCCTTCATAGCCGAAATTACTTTAGGTATGACCACTGTCCCTACCCCTTTAAACTTAAAAATAGGCTCGGTAGGAGGACTAAACACTACCTCCTTACGAGAACAATCTATACTGGAAAGATTGGCAGCCAACCAATCCATGCCTAAAATTACGTCGAAATCATGCATATCCAATACTAACAAGTTTACATCCAACACACGACCAGCTAACTCAATTTGGCATGCTTTAATCTTTTCCTTTGACAACATAATTTCCCCAGATGGTGTAGACACTGATAAAACATAATCTAGAGGCTCCACTTCTAAGCATGCATGGGTTACAAATATCGACGATATAAAAGAGTGAGAGGAACCATTGTCAAACAAAGCTAAGGCAAAGTGCCCCAACACTGGTAGCGTACCTGTAACAACTGTGCCAGCCCTTTCAGCCTCGGACCTGTTAGTAGCAAAAACTTTGCCCTGTTGTGGTGCTCTCGCTCCCTGACTGCTCTGACCAAACTCAGTAGGCCTCAAAGGACAACGATCAGCCGTATGCCCCTCTTGCCTACACTTGAAGCAAATCCTTGTCCCGAATAGACAGCGACCAAGATGGCGCTTTCCACAAGTATTGCACAACGATTTCTCTCTGGCAGTTTCACCTGCGCAAAGGAACTCTGCTGGAAACAGCGAAATTACCATCTGACCTCATGTTCCTCTGAGGAACTTCGACGAACTTTTACTCCGCCTTTCTCTTCTAACTAAATGAGGTTCCCTTGTCAACACTCTTTGGCTGAACCTCGTCCTTTCCAATACTCACATTCACTGCCAGACGCAGTGCTTCAGCCTGAGTGGAGGGATTTAGTGCTCGCATAAAGCCTCTGATCTCATAACTCAATCCTCTAACAAACCTCTCAGCTCTGGCCTGCTCATTACCAACAAGCTCAGGGGGGAAGCGTGACAGCATGTCGAACTCCTGATCGTACTCCTCAACTGTCATGTGTCCTTGCTTCAATTCCAAGAATTCCTGGCTTTTAGCATCTCTAAGGTTAGCCGAGAAAAACTTGGTATAGAAGCAATCTCTAAACTGGTCCCACGTGATCTGGTCCAACTTTCCACCCAACATACGCAGTGTGGACCTCCACCAGATAATACCTCTATCCCTAAGGAGAAAGACAGCACACTGAACCTTGTGCTCTTCTGGGCATCTCATATATCTAAAAATGGTCTCCACAGAAGACAACCACAACTCCGCCTTGGTAGGATCCTCCAGTGATCCATCAAAAGTCTGAGGGTCATATGTCCTAAAGTCCCTCAAGTGTTTCGCCTCTGCAGAAAGCTTATTTGGTAACATCTGTGGCGGCTGTACGACCGATCCCTACACATGGGGGTCTACAGACGCATGTGGAGCTGCTGGTACAGGGGAACCCACTGGCGCAGACTGGTTCTGAGCCATAGCAGCCGTAATAAGCTCTGTGATTCTCTGCTTCATGTGAGCAGACAAGGCTGCCAAATCCGTTTCAGTAACAGGTGCAGCAGGGACACGCGGGTCAGCTTGGACCACAGCAGGCTGACTACGCCCTGCTCCTCTACCTCGACCTCAAAAACCACCCCTACGTGCACCTCTCCTTGGCGGCATGGTTTCCTAATACCACCAAAAATATCCTTTTAGTCTTAACAACAAGGCACCTCAGTCAGTCTAGTTTAACTTAGGCAAGGTCATGTTATTAATACTGTACTTATTAAACATAAAAGAATACCTGACGACTGACGAAGGATCGTGTTAGCCATAGGGACACAAAACATGGACTTAAATCATAAGTCAGTCTACAGAACCTAAAACTTATGCTCTGATACCAACTGTGACGACCCAGACTTTTCGACCTTGTTTAATTCGTTACGTTTACTCAAAACCATTTGTTGACAAAAGACATAGCAAGATTCAGTTGAAACCGTAAGAAAACGAAGGGAAATTTTAATCGGGCCCTATTTCCAAAATACAAGATTTCAAATGCTGTTTACAAAAGTTTAACTATTTGTAAACTTAGTTAAATCAAAATATTTTCAAACCGTCAGCGGAAGTAGTTTAAAGACAGTCCCCTATGGCAATTCACGAGTCCTTCTTGTCCCTCGTCGGTCTGCCCCTCGTGTTACCTTTGCCTGAAAAGTTAAACATAAAAAGGGTGAGTATTAATATACTCAATAAGAGACCCACTACTGGTCCAGTTAGGGGAAAATAAATTATTAGCATCCTATGGTGTACCCTGCACAATCACAGTCTTGTGATCCCGTAGGATGCCCATATCAGTCTAGTGCTCCCGAAGGATGCACATATCAGTCTAGTGCTTCCGAATGATGCACATATCAGTCTAGTGCTCCCGAAGGATGCACATATCAGTCTAGTGCTCCCGAAGGATGCACATAAAGGGGATGATCCCGAAGGACACCCGCAGGGTAACTATCCACTAGGAAACTAATAATTTATCCCCTCAGTCCATTCTAAACATCTTAAAAATCATTCTCAATACAGTCAAATTTCCTTATCACATAAGCTCCCCCTTTAACCTCAAACAACCATATTATCCAAATTTCACTCAAGGACAGTCGAAACATATCACTACATCAGTCAGCCACATAAATAGCCCAATAGTCACAACATACGCTAAACAACAAGTCCACGTCAATCCATACATACATATATAAATTTCATTAAGTCAAGCACAATATACATTAAACTTTCAGTCTACACCCAAACACACGGCATAACCGTCATCTCGACTCAGTCCAGACATAACATTTCACTTCATATAATCAATACGCCTTAATTCTTGTTATTGAGTCCAGTAGAAAGCCCCTTACCTTAGCTTTACTCTAACCCCTTGATTGAACCCACGTTTGCCAACAACCTAAACATTAAGACAATCACTCAATACCTTTCTTTAACGTATCATTCATTTAAAATCAACCCAAAGGTGATGTTTCACAACTTACTCAAATTCACGAAACAAGCTCCAATTAACAATTGTTCGTTGTGAACCCAACGACTTCAAGCGTTACCCTCAACCTAAGATCGAACATCCAAGCAACCAATTTAACAACATCAACAAATCGAAATTTCAATGTAGATCCCCAAATTCATCAATTTCATCCTTACCCAACAACTCTTACAACGACGTAGCGGCAGCAACACACCAGACTAGGGCAAGCGACATTGTGAAATCAATTTGGGCATGGGTCGGCGTCCATTCCGCGGCTGGAAAATGGGGTGACGCGGGCTGGAAGGTGAGAGATGCGGCTGGGCGGAGAGTCACGACGGCGCGGAACGGTTGACGGAAGTCGCGAGGCACGGATCGGTTGAATATAGGTAAAAAAAAATACTTTGACAATTCAAACACTTCATTTTCAACAACTTATAAAATTGTATTTGAAAATTATAAAAACAATTCAAATGAGAATTACACTTTTGTGATAAAAGCTATTGTAAGGTGCTTCAGTCTAATAACTTTGATTAAATATTTCAAACATATTTATTTTGAAGGTTGCTGATCAAGTATCAAAATAAAATCAAACACATACTATGAAGACGACAAACTCAACCTTCAAGAAGATCAATTTAATTGCTCCTAACAGTAAAATTTAGAAAGCGTCATTAGATATATACATTCCAAAAACAAATCAAACGTACCATTAGCTATAACAGTAAGTAAATTCACTTTCTTCAATATAAATAACTTCAACCAAAACAATTATTACTTAAAAATATTTTAAAACAAAACATGTATTTGTGTGTCTAGAAGAAAAAATGTGAAAATGTGAAGAAAATAAAAACAACATTTGAAAAAGTGTTTTCCAAAAGTACAAAGAGAAAGCATTTTGTTTGAAAACATCTTTTTCTAAACACAATACTAAAAATTTAAGGAAAACAACACTGGCAAGTTTAGACCAAAACAAAATATTTAAGTATTTGAACAATTTTAATAAACACAGTAAAGTTGAAAATTTTGTAAAATGGAGACTTTAGCCATAAATTTGTATTATATGATTTCTACCATCATGTCTAAAATTTATGTTCAAATTTGGTAAATAGATATCACAACTGTTACTTTATAAAGTAGTAAAAAGGTGAAAATTAAGATTTTAATTTAAGAGTGTGAAGATAAAAATAAATCAAAATTAAAAAGTAAATGACAAAAAGTAAGTATTTTGAAACTACTAAAAAGAAATATTGAAGCAAAGTTTCAATTGAAGAAATTCAATTAAACCTCACAATTTGATAAATAAAGACCTACTGCCTACTGCCATCAACAAATACCTACTTTTAGGCTCCTCCTAAGTTAGAGTTAGAGAACTTTTTCTCAATTAATGATGAAGTATTAGGCTCCCCTAAACACCAAAGAACAATCTTCTCATGAAGCTCATACTTCAACAACGATCACAAATACAATTTTAAGATCAATGATATTAATGATTCTGAATTATATTCACCAATACACATCCAATTACCACCTCAAAATGAAACTCTTCAAACATAACACTAATGCAAAAGCCTCTTGAAAAAATGCACAAAAGAAAAACCAATAAAACACATCACTAAAACAATGTTATGTAAAATTAAAACAAGGGGAGGTGTCATATAATAAAAGAATACATCCTAAACCCAAATTTCCATAAATAAACATCTCATAAACCTAAACACATGACAGGACCTTCTCCCTTTTTCTCTTGTCTCTTTCAGCTTCAAGTCTTAAACATTTTTTGGTCTAATTTAAGTTAAAGATAAATCCAACATTTATTTCACATACATCACGTAGGGGTGTTTGCCTAAAAGAGGTAATTCATATGAAATTAAAAATTTTAGACCTTACCGACGACCAATGGAGTTGAGGAAAATAGTGGCAGAGAACAACTTTAGAGAGAGAAAAGGAGCAGATGACTTATCGGCAGAGGAGGTGACGGTCGCAGTTTAAACGTTGAAGAGATTGTGGCGGATTGGAGATGATAGGCACGGATTGAACATATTATGACAGAGGAGGTTTCTTTGTCTGGTAGAGGAGGTTGTGGCAACGCTGGACTGAGGAGACTGGAATGAGGGGGTAATGGTGGTGACGAGAACGGACGTCGTTCGAAGATGGCCTTCTATGTGTTTGGAGATGGCTTCTTCGCTGGAGGAATGGATTTTTAATTTGAGGAAAAATTTTGATTTGGGGAAAAAGTCTTAAAACACTTTAATTTTCATTCAAATTTTATTTTATTTTAATAAATTAAATAAATTATTTTACGTATCTTCTATGACATCAAATAACTGTCGCAAAAAATGCTATCCAAAAAATTCCGTCTTTTCCCTCCAAAAACGAGTATTTTTACCTTTTGTGACAATTTTTTTCCTCCCTTACATTTTTTGATGTAAACAACTGTCGTAGTAGATAGTTTTTGTTGTAGTGGTTAGTCCACATCTCCATTTCACATCCATCTATTCCCATTTACAGATTCTCTAGGCATACATAAGTAAATAATTCTGATTCATTTAAACGTTGTTTAATTAATTCTTTTATACCGCCTAATTGATGAGTAGATTATAGAACTAACTTTTGATAGCAATTTCCTTTGTTCAACTATGGATCACCTAGATAAATCTATTGCTTCGCTTATACTTGGGCAAGCAGAAGGAAAACCTGTACTCAACAAGGACTTAGTAGTTATGCGATAAAGAGGTACATAGTGAGTACTTCACATATAGTGATCATGACTAATGACTTATCGCATAGAATTACTCATACACTTAGTTAATCCCTTAAGTTCTAAGTTAACTTTGAAGGGATAATAGCCCTATGGCAGCGGAAGAATTTAAAGAACTTTCACTCAAATTAATTTGGAAATCTTAAAATACCAGCAAATTGGCAAAATTTTATAATCAAAATTCTAAATAAAAAAAAAAGCATGCTTTTAAATTAAAAGATGTAGAGAACTTACTTTTGATGACATCCTGAATCTACAAATCACCGAATTAGGGACACCACCCGTTGGAGACCTTCCTATCCTCTGGGATGAGATTGTTTTGTGGGAACCAATTGAGATAGGGAAAAGGTTTAGAGATACTTGAGAGAAACTCTTTTCTTTTTGCAGAGAGAAAAAGCCTTGGCTTTTTTCTTAATGAATTTCATTAAAGAAAACTATTTCCTTCTTGAAATAGGAAAAGGAGTAGGAGAGAATCATGAGATTCTATTATCAAATCTATTAATTAATTAACAATTAACCAATTAGTTAATAATTAATTAAATCATATTTAATTAATATTTCATTCAAATCTTATTTGAATAAATATCTCTCCAATATCTTATAGATTTATTTATATTAATATAATTAATTAAATCATATTTTATTAATATTTTATTCAAATCTTATTTGAATGAATATCTCTTCAATATCTTATAGATTTAATTAAATTAAATTTAATTAAATAAAACTAAATTATTAATTAATTCTCCAATTAATTAATAATTAAATTAAATATCTTATATTTAACTTAAATTAAATTTGAATCATATTCAAATATAAGTTTCTCTCATAGCCAATAATTTTAATATGAATCCAATTCACATTAAATTAATATTTGAACTTATTCAAATGTTTTATCTCTCATAAATTAATTTTGAATCATATCCAAAATTAATTTTATATAATAAAGTTTCACAAACTTTATATTATAATGTATCACTATACATTGAACTAATTTCCAAAGTAATTTTGAACATTTCAAATTACAACCAATATAAATAAATCACATTACCCTATACGAGCTAGGAAGGGGACCTAATAGACCTACAGATCAGAAGCTACAAGGATATGAGATTAATTGGCTAAACTCATTAACCACATTAATCAGTATTCGTTAACTGTATGTACACTCCACTAAAGACTCATAGCTGAACACTTCTCACTATAGATATATTTACGTGTCCACAGATATAGACCAATAACAGTAAGTTAGTCCTTCACGAGTGTTCGTAACACCAGGTGAGTCAATTTACCGTTTTACCCATGGGTTACCTCTAATCCTTAAATACCAGTGCTCCTCCAATGAACAACCTGTTTATGGTCCTACCAATAAACAGAAACCCCTCTCGTGCTATGGAGAGGGTAGGGCCCCTTGTTCAAGACCTGGAGACACCATTTAAGTAAACACTCATCTACTTACCCTAAAGTAGGAAAAAAGTGAATTCCATCTTGGGTAATTATTTTCTCAGCTCCCCACTCGGTCTTGTCTCCAAAACGATAAGCTTATTAAGTCGGAGATCTGACCACTCTCACCCATACAAATCAAAGGACAATCCCTCGCGAATGGGAGTTCATAACACACTCAGGATTAAGACTAAGTTACCTAGGTCATCCTAGTGAAATAGAAACCTAACTAGTTAACAGAGACATCTAGTGGTTACTATTTCACGGTTTGGTCTTATGCAAACTCATAGCATAGGATACCTTCACTCACATGTCAACTACACGAACGTGAGTCGTATCAATAGTGTTACCAAGATAAGGTATCCAGCCTTATCCCTATACTATGGACCCTTTAAGTTGGTCTTGAACATTGATCCTTGTATGTCTCTACATACTGTTCAAGACTCATTAAACAACTTAGGATGTTAGTTTATTATATTTGAGTTATTAAGACAAAACTAATAATTTAATCAATAAGAATTATTACAATAACGTTTTATTAATAACGATCAATGGATTATATTTACAATCTACGAGTTTTAGGACATAAATCCCAGCAAACTTATGTGTCATCCCAACAAGCAAGTTTTTGGCTCCGTTGGTTAACGAAACACGAGAGAGATCGAAAGCTAAAGACATGTATTTGGATATTTCCCTTCAACTCCATGAAATTTTATTCGTTATTTTTCAATAATAGTTGAAGGGAATTCTTCGAAGAGAAAATGGATTATGGGAGTGTGTGACTTAAATTATTGATTGAGCCGTGTAGATATGTCTTTTTTTCTGGCACATTGGGATTCACAACCAAATGTATCTTTATTCCAACCACCGTCAAAGCTCCATACAGAGGATAGGTTGGTTCACTTGAAGATAATCTTTTCTATGATTAGACTTGACCATGTCGTGCATGACCAGGCTCTGTAAGATCATGTCGTGCATGACCAAGCTCCATAAGATTTAGTAGAATTGGTGATATATATGTAATACATATCATGTTTCATCTATTTCTCTTACTTAGTAGTGTGAAAATGCATTCATTTCCTCAACATTGACTCGATTTATAATATTATTGAAGTGAAACAAGGGATCTAAAGAGGAATATAGGCTAGACTCTATTAGGGACAAGTAAATCCTTTGGATGTAAAAAGTATCAATATTTTTGGGGGCTAAAGTCCCACTGCAAGGTTTGAGACGACCCAGAAAGCACTTGAACATTATTAATTTTGTAAGCCTAGTTGGGTATTGAGCATTTATCTGTAAGAACTGAATTCCTTGCAATAGATAATTGTAACTCTTCAGCGAAATTTTTTCTTACATTGAATCACTCATTTATTTAATATACGCTTGAAAAATTATCATGTTTAATTCCTCTGAGGGATGGATCAATAATAATTCACATATCCTAATAACAAAAAAACCAGATTTGAATGATCCTGTATTAAGAGCTAAATTAGCTAAGGGTATGGGTCATAATTATTACGTAGAACCCGTATGACCCAATGATCTTTTATATATTTTTCCAGTAGTCATTAGTACTTTTGCATGTAACGTGCGTTTAACAGTTCTAGAACCATCAATGATTGGTGAACCTACAGATCCATTTGCAACTCTTTTAGAAATATTGTCAGAATGGTATTTCTTTCATGCATTTCAAATACTTCATACAGTACCAAATAATTTATTGAGTATTCTTTTAATGGTTTCCGTACCGGCGGGATTATTAACTGTACCATTTTTGGAGAATGTCAATAAATTTCAAAATCAATTTCGTCGTCCAGTAGTGACAACCGTCTTTTTTATTAGTATTGCAATAGCCCTTTGGTTGGGTATTGGAGCAACATTACTGATTGATAAATCCCTAACTTTAAGTCTTTTTTAAGTTGATTCAATTGTGAAATAAATAAAATATCAAGATGTGTGTATCTAGGAAATAGTTGCTTCAAAGTGAATTACCCTTAGATACACATACTTAATAAAATTTCTTATTTATTTTGAGTATACAGATTCTATTAAAGATTCAAACTTCATTTTCATTTTTTTTAAGTTTTTCTACAACAAAAAAATCCATGGATTTCAAATTTATGCAAAATTATTTTCCATTTCGAGAATGTCTAATATATGTTTTATGTCCTCTATGCAAAAATGTTTGATTTTCATAAGTTCATCTGAACTATTATTCAATTGGTCAAATATTGTATGTATATTGCACCTTTTGAGGCAATTATAGATTCTAGGAGGCAATTCTGATTGGCCAATAAAAATATATTTCAATGCTATTTCTTCTTCTTTTTCCTTAGTTTCGCCAATTTCTCATTAAAAGTAAAATGGGTAAAGTAACTTTTTGTTTATTATTTTTTAAATGGAAGTTTTCTTTTTCTTCTTCTGATTGTAAAAAAGGAATAAATAAATCAATCAAATTCCGAGAGGCTTCATAAGTGCTTTAGGAGTTAAATTTCCATTATTTGGTCCATATTTCAAAAGAAAGTGTCTCTTGTTTTTCATTCCATTTACATAAGAATGAATACTATGATTAACATTTCGAACAAGCATGAATATAGTATCCCTAGGATAACTTGCGTCTTGAAAATTATTTGGTGTCTGTATATGATATCCGCGATTCCTCTCGATCTTTAATTCAAGACACAAATTAATTGGTTTCATTAGGTTAGCTATATGTTGTATATTCCACTAAAGGTGGTAAGATGATGTCTTAAGCAGTTACGCATCTAGGACCCTTGACACAAATACACTCATCACGAGTTCGATACAGATTACTGCTCAATACAATTTCTTTCAAATTTTCCTTAAAATTTCGTGTAATGATTCTTGAATACCGACTGTGGTAGAGTATTCATGTGGGATTTTTTCTTCAGATTTTGCATGTGTGATACATGTTCCCTCTATTCCTACAAGCAAAGCTTTTCGCATCGCAATGCCTATAGTATCTCCTTGTACCATCATAAGTGGAGAAAGAATAAAGCATCCATAATAAAGATGCTTACTGAATACTTTTCATTCAACACACTTCCACTTTAGTGTCCAGTCAATACTTTGATTTTGTCTAGAACCATAGTAATATTTTTTTATCAAATCATTGAATTATTTATTTCTCTTGAAATTTCTCTTCCATGTTTATTTTTACACACGTCGTTTTCTGGGGGTCTACAGTCATTATGTGGCATAGGGGTTACATCCCGTACGAAACTTCATAGTATACCGCTTCTCCGAATAGCTCTTAATGTTGTATCTCTTTCGAGACAGAGGCCCTTTATCATAACTTTGGCTCGTTACATTGCATCCATTGATCCACTAGTGCCTGAATAGCATTTTCTGCGTTTGAGCGGCAGATAACTTGTAAAAATACAAGTTATAATTACAGCCTCTCTTATAGAATTACAAGGCCAAAATGAGGAAGAAAAGTATCAAAACACGTAAATTATGTTGAAAATGCATAAGTATTGGCATATGCACTTTACATAAGTTCTCATGCCTGTTTCACCGTGTTTTTAGTGCTTTAAAACAGGTTTGTGAACAAAAAGAAGAAGCCAATGGACTGCAAGGAATCTCGCAAGAAGAGACTTGGTGAAAAGGCTACATCATGAGGCAAGAAGCAATCCACTAAAAGATAAAATAGTAGTTGGAGTGACGTGAACTTTTTGTAGAGATTACTTTTGGTACACGCAACTGGAAGGACAATTTTCCTCCCAAAAAGTGTCAATAAAAAGCCACCTCCTACACTATTTGAAGGGGGTGCCTGTATGGGTCACAAAGGCCATACATCTAAACAGACCGACCAAAAGAGTCTAGAAAGACCACAATCCTAAAGAGGTGGAGCAGAATAGCCTTTCCACCGAATGCAAGGAACCTTCTTCTTCTTCTCTGATCAGATTGTGAAGTGTGAAGCTTAGAATCTGACTAGGAAGGAATTCACCCTCCATTTCTCCCCTAACTTGTATTGTTTTTCCACTATCTTTTCTTTTCATTTCTGTATCCATTGTGTAATATATATTGTTCATATTGTACACAGGCCAAAGGCCTACATTCTTTAATATATTACACGTTTATACCTTTTTCAATCTGTCATTTCTTTACTTTCTATCTATCTAGGTGTTGTTTGCACTTTAAGTTTGTAGAAAGTTCTTGATAAGGAGTCTAGCTTATAACTCTTATCATGTTAGCCGAGCTACATTCCACACTTGACCAGTGTATGTCGCCAACTGCCCTAGAAGGCAAGTAGCAAAGACGTGGCTAACCTGCACAAGAAAGAGTTTTCTCAACATTGTGAGATGACTTCACTCATTTATATCCTGAAAGGGGAATAAGGGTAGACGTTAGGCGTCGAGAGGTTGTTGTCCTTAAACGTGACGCTCTATAGGTCTAAGTGAATACTCTACATATATTTCGCTTAATCAATATTAGTCATATGGATCTCGACAGGTGACCATGTGTGGCGTTTAATGACTCGGAGAGGAGCACATCTTAATCATGGTCTAGTTAAGAGAAATGTGTCGCATCAAGGTTCTCGCAGTGCTTAATCGCCTTGCAATGCATGAATGTTCCTTCACTCTTTCTCTCATACAAGTTAATTCACATCTCCATCTTGTCATAATTTATCCCGCTTTGCATGAGTCTCTAAGTGTAAATATGTAGTTTTAGTTTATGTCAACATTCTTTTACATTCTTATATTTTTGCCATAACACCTAATTGATAGGGAGACCTTAGAACTAAGATTTGATATCAATTCCCTGTGTTCAACCTTGGATCATCTAAAAAAAAACCTTTTGTTTCACTTAAACTTGGACAAGCAATAGGAAAACTTGCACAACCCGGACTTGGAATTATGAAGTGGAAGACATTGGAAGCATTTTGCATGCAATGATCATGTCAACTTGCATGATGAAGAGAATAATGGAGAACAGTTTGCATGCAATGATCCGTATTCAATGACACATTAGTGCACCCTTATTCCATGTTGACTCCCATGAAACACAATCCCAATTTATAAAATGATCACATCCATAAACATTACATCTTTTGGGTGAGAGTTTCATGAAAACACAAACCAACAAACAAGGTTTAAAACAACAAACAACAAGCAGCGGCAAATGGTGTCTCTCTTCTTGTACCTTAGAATCCACATGTACTAGTAGAGGACCAAGAAATTATCCAACCCTGTACATCTGTACCAGTCACAATTGTATTGTTGAAACTTGCTTGAACATGAATAACGGCCATTGGTATTCTACGCGTACTTTTACATGAGCTAATACATCCATTTCTACGTGAACCGATTCTTGGTATGGGTTTTGCCATATTTTATCATTTCATAAATCTAAGTTAGAGATATATAGATATATCCATTTCATGTCAAAACGGATCCTTAAATTTATTTTTATGTTTATATTGTGGATGGCCTTTGGAGGTCCTTTTTTTTAATAAAAATTATTCTTATCTTTGTTTCTGCTCGGATTGGAACAAATTACCATAATTCGTCTCTGCTTATGGATCAAGTGACATTTTTCACAAATTTTCTGAATGGAGCCCCTTATTTTCATATTTGTTATTCCTTACCTTAATTTCGAATCTACTTATTGGAAGAAAATAAGTTTCTTGAATTTTTCTATTTCAAATCTACTTACTGGAAGAAAATAAGTTTCTTGATTTTTTTCTATTTCGAATTGTATCTCCCTACAAAAATAGAATATTGCACGTAAAAAGACTACTTCACCCAATCATTCGAATTTTTGTTTCATAGTTCATAAATTATATGCCTTCTAGTCATGATTGAATCGTAACAACTTACTGAAATTTTGACTCTCTATTACCTAGTATATGGATAAAACTATGTTGAATCCTTCCGAAATCGCAACCTAGAATTGGATCCTCCTTATCTAACTAAATCCAAAACAACATATCATTGGTAAGTAATTATTAAACCTTCAAAAATCATTTTTTGCTCTTCCAATCCAGACGAAACACCTTTCAAAGTATCAATTAATGAAGGGGGAGTGATATTATAAACCATAAACCCACCTCTTTTTTTATTTTTTTACAAATAGGGAAGTTCAATGTATAATTGGAATATCATAAAGATTACCATATATAACACAAGATTTCGCCATCGATTTTCTGTAGTCGAGCTTCTCGATTTGTCATTATATCCCGAGAAGTAAAAAGAATTACAATGCTCATTCCGCCTAAAATTCTTGGAATTTTTTATAGTTAGAATATATTCGGAGACCAGGTCGACTGATCCGTTTTAAATTTAAAATCATTTATATGGTCCTTTCCTATTTCTTCTATGTTGTAGGGTTAAAACCCAAAAATCCTTGTTGCTTTCCCGATGTTTCCTTACATTTTCAATAAATCCTACTCATAAAAGTATTTTAATAATGTTTTTGGAGATGGTAGTAGATGGTATTCGAACCATTCCCTTTCTATTCATGTCAGCATTGGGAATAGAGGTTATTATGTCAGCAATAGTGTCCTTACCCATGATAAACGAAAATTATTGGTTACTTTAAATTTTGACCTAATCAACATTCTTTTTTATAAAATAGTTATGAATTTGAAAATGTATTGATACACAATCTACTAATTAATTTCATTCAAATAATGTAACTATCTCACAATCTGACTCATTTTATAATACTTTAGTTGCTAATGGAATTATTTTAGTGAAATTTAACTATCTCACTTCTCGGGCAATCACACCAAAAATTCAAGTTCCTTTTAGATTTCCTTTTTCATCAATAACAACTGTAGCATTTCGTATCGTATGATCATACCATGTTCTCGTTTGAGTTCTTTACAAGTAAATACAATTACAGCTCTGATCACTTTTGATCTTTCTAAAGGTGTATTTGGGGCAGTTTTCTTGATTACAGCAACAATAATGTCACCAATATGAGCATATCGTTGATTATTAGTCCCTAGGATTTGAATACACATCAATTCTCAGGCTTCGCTGTTATCTACTACATTCCAAAGGGTTTGAGGTTGAATTATTTTGAAATCTTTTCTTTCAATGCAAAGGGCGAAGTAATGAATTGGGTTCGTAGAAGCATTTTGGATGCCGCTATTGAAATAGCTTTTCTGGCTATATTTTGGATACTCCACTCATTTCATAAAGTATTCTACCTGGTTCAACAAAAACTGCCTAGTATTTAGGGATTCTTTCCCTCAACTTATAAATTTCTATGGGCCTTAGTGTAATGAGTTTGTCTGGAAATATACGTACTCATATTTTTCCACCACGTCGTGCATTTCATGTCGTTGTCATTCGTCCAACTTTGATTTGTCTCGATGTGATCCAAGCGGGTTCAAGTGTCTAAATACCGTATCTCTCGAAACAAATACTATTGCCTCGATAAGATATTCCTTTCATTTTCTTCTATGGTGTTTACGAAATTTGGTTCTTTTGGGGTTATAGTTGGTTATTTGTCAATTTCATCTCTACTACAAAACCGAACAAGAAAGTTTCTTCTCATCCACCTCACAAATGAAACGATTAAAAAAAATATACATGTATTTACTGATATTTATTATTCAATTATGGGTTTCTTTTTTATTTCATTTAATCAATCTATTCAAAATTTGTACATCTTCTTTTCTTTTGATAGAAAACTAAAATCTTTATAGATTCTAGAATAATAGAATAAATTTTTTTATTATATATTTTTTAAAAAAATATAGATAATAGGGGCATTTTTAAAAAAATAGCAAAATAAATTAAAATATTTACTAGCTATAGCAAAATTTTGAATTCTATCACTATATGCTAGTAATAGAATTTGCTATAGATTGTAGATATTTTGTAAAATTTGCTATTTTTAAAAAAATTTCGTAATATAACCTTGTTTTGTTATTTTTTCTTTGATTATTAAGATTATAACAAATCTTTATTTTTTTTGCCTTTTTTAATTATTATATTTGATCGACCCTAATTTAGAAATTTAATAAAATGTAAACATTCACAGGTGAATATTATTTACTCTTTTTATATATGTTTTGGTTCTCGAGTTAGTTAGCCCATGAATCGACCTCTCATAAAGAAAATTTAAACAAAAGACGTACTTTACATGTGATTTTATACAAATTTCTCAAAATTTCATTAATTTTCTAACTAAAATTTTGAGATTTTTAACAACCATTTTATTCCACATTAATTATAAATAATATATATTTTCAAAATTATATAATAATATATACCATAATTGTAACGACTCAATTATTTATACTAAGCTGAGGTGATTACTACTAATTTAAATAAAAAAAATTCTAAAAAGAAAATAAATAAATAAAAACGTCAAGTACTTAATTATAAATCATAAACAAATAATGTAAAAATAAAAATAAAATGTGAAATACTAGTTCGAGTCTTATTTAAAATAATAAGAAAATATTTTAAGAGTAGCATAAGTTCTAAAATTTTAAATAAAATACTTTAAACATAAATAAATGCGGAAAGAAATCTATTTATACTCGTTATAAAAACAATGTGCTTGTGTGTGGACTTTCTACAGTGTAAAGGATAGCAACAATATTAACATCTGACTCACTTTAACATCAGATTGAGAATATTACTATACCATTTTCGGTCACGTTCGTCATCAGACTTCTTTTCAGCACCATAAACTTGGCATGAGACAACATAAGTGAATTTTAGATCAATTAGAGCTTGAGCACAATCAAAGAATGCTTTCTTCTCCTTTTCATTTAAAGTCCATCACTACTACAAAATTGGTCTTAGTTGACGCTTAAAAACTGTCAAGTAAAGGTTTACTTGACGTTTTTAAAAGTGTCAAGTAATCCAGTGTCAAAAATAAGGAAGGTATACTTGACTGGTTTTAAGCGTCGAGTAAAACCAGTTTACTTGACAGCTAAGAGGCGTCAAGTATATGATATTACTTGACACTTTTTAAACGTCAAGTAATCCAGTGTCAAGAATAAGAGTGATTTTGTTTGACAGATTTTAAGCTTCAAGTAGAGTTATACTTGACAGTTTATAAACGTCAAGTACAAGTGATTTCTTGACATTTTTTGCATGTCAAAAATGTATGTATTCTTGATATGTTTTGCAAGTCAAGTTTGTTTTTTTTTAAAAAAAAAAATTATATATTTTAAAATATCATCATAATGTTTCATGCACCTGTTTTGAAGCCGAATGTATATAAGTAATGCAAGAGATCACACTTGTTGAACAATTGAATGAACTAATTTTAATTTCCATCAAAGAACTTTTAATAATATGTTAACATATATAATAATATCAATTGAACCATATACATACATGTATAGTTAGTCTAACTTTTCTAAGAGTAGCCTAACTATAGGTGTATCAACAAAAATATCAACTAAACTAATTCACCTAGATATATCCAAGTATATCAACAAAATATCACACCTATATATATCCAGTATATCAACAAAAATTTGTCTATCTAACCCAAAATATATTTAATTCACCATAAAATCAAATGTGGCCACCCAAAAAATCAGCAAGCTCCATGCGCACTACATCCAACTCGAATTGACTATTTGAACTCCTTGTATCAATCTGATATGAAACCGAAAATATTAAAGTTATTACTTAGATTACTTGAATTGTAGAAAATATAATTCTAATAATCATCTAAACACAACATATACCGAATCTGTGACTACTATGCTCCCATTATTGATTATATCTCTCATGTATCTCATCACATAGTACCCACATTCAAGTACTCCAACTTGCAAAGGACACTGTAAATACATAAATTACCGAAAATAATATATTATTTAATAGTGCAAATAGCTCATATACCGTATACTTTTCATTAACGAATAAATATGTTTACACTTTACCTTCACTATTTTCCATATTGGCTGTTTTCGATTTGATTGAATATTTTTCTGAGCGAAAGATAGTAATAGCCCTATTTGCAAGAAACAACTACACTTTAGCCATGAAGTGAACTTTAGTGCAGTAAGCATCATATATTAAAAAAGCTTACTTACGTGTCAGTTACGTATCTAATGTCTACTCTTGATGTTGTTCGAAATGAGTCAATATAATAAATTGTCTCATCGTATACGTTAATAGCTAGAAGTGCCCAATGACCACTACAACAATTCAAAGTAATACAAGATCAGAACTTGAACTTATTCAATCATAAAATGAAGAATAAAGCTGGAGAAAAAACAAACAGAAGAATGAAAATAAGCAGAACTCAACTTTGATTGATAACACAAAACTCAACTTAGCACTCCAATAAATTTCTTAATCAAAAGATTGAAACGCTTGTTCGTAAAAATATAAGGATTGAAATAACAGGGACAAGAATGAACAAAAGTTTAAAATATGAACCTTTTTCAAAGTTAGAAGACAACCAGAATTGAAGCAAAAAGTATTTGAACATTTTTCAAACCAGAATTAATTCCCTTCCTTGAGAAGGAAGTCTTTTGCAGTTTTTGTTTAGATGGAGACAAAGTCCAAAAGAAGAGCCTTGTACTATATAGACTTGAAAATTATTAAAATGAAGTTGTATATTTAGGCAGATGGGCCAAATTTACTGTGTCATTGGACATGTAAAACTAAACTAAACTACTTTGGACTTCTCTCCATTCTAACCTAACACCAAGGGAAACTTCTTCTTTCCTACAAGTTGTCCTTGCAACTTAAGAAGGAAGTCTTTTCGTCTTCTATTTTTACAGCCCAAAATAAGGTCCTATACTTATTAATAAAACAACATGAGTTCTCATTTTTAGACATATGACCTGAAAATTAAGATATAAGCAGTGAATACAGTTTTGACATGAAAAAACTAAATTCAAGACTGAGTTTTCAAGAAAGGAAGTTTTGATTGTTGGGGAAGAATGAAATTTCTTATTATTATACAAAGACAAGAAAGAATAAAGCACTTCCAAAGATCCTATATGATTATGAATGATCTACTTCTTGAGCTATGACAAAGAATGCTCCTTCAGTACCCACTCAAGTTATCCCTAATAACTACTTTCTTTTCTGATGTCTATTTGGGAATACTGTTTTTCACAAAACAAACAGAGATCACACAAAACTAAGATGTCTTTGATCAAACTAAGCAGAACAATGGCAAAATAAACAGAAAATCGAAACAGAAACTACAACACAATGCCTTTCCATCACACAAAACTCAACTTTGATCAAACTAAACAGAACAATGGCCAAGTAAAGGAAGAAGAACAATTCAAACAGAAAATTGAAACTGAATGAGCCTGAATGAGCAAAAAAAAAAAAAAAACAAACAGTAGAGTTCTACTTTTCCACCATGAAACAGAAACTACAGTTGGCCAAGTAAAGGAAGCAGAACATTCACTTGCAAACCTCAAACATTGCAAAATAAAATCCACAGATTCATGTCACAGAAAGTCTAGTAAGTCTAGCAAAACACATATCCAAAGTTGACCCCCCCCTCCACATTGCCTTAACATACTTGCTCTATTTGTTCATCCACATTGCCTTAACAATCCTTGGTCAGGTAAAGGAAGCAGAACATTCACTTGCAAACTTCAAACATATCAAAGTAAAATCCACATATTCATATCACAAAAAGTCTAGTAAGTCAACCAAAATACATTCACTTCTAAACATCAAACATTGAAACCAAACCAAACAAACAAGAAAACTAAAACCTCATACCAGTTTCTTCCTATCTCTGTGATGTTATGAAAGTAGACTACAACAATAAAAGTTGACCCCCCCCCCCTCCACATTGCCTTAACATCACTGTCTTCACTACCTTTATTTGCAAGTAAAATTCAATTCAATTAACATTCACTTGCAAACCTCAAACATATCAAAGTAACATATCAAAGTAAAATTCAATTCAAAGTATCCTAAGATTAAATCCACAGATTCAATACAAAGTAAAATTCATATAAGAGGTGTTTGCTATATTCTATTCTCTTCATCCATCACTGTCTTCACTACCTTATACACACTTTCTTTGCAAAAAAATTCAATTCAAAGTATATTTTATTACTTACCCAGGATTAAAAGGAGCCAGAACAAGTTGATTTGGTTTTAAAGCCATTAATCTACTACATAGATTGTGAGCTCTAACTTCTTGTGTGTTGTGACCAACCGATATAAGGGATGGGTCCACGAAGATGTAATTTGAAACATCTTGTGAATGCAAATACCTAAGAAAGATGGAAAAGTCAATAAAGGAACACTTATATAAAAAGTCTAGAGTTGAAGAATGAGTACTTACGCCATGTATGCCACCAATGTGAAAGTATTCACTTCTCAAAGAACACAAGTCTTCCTACCGATACCAAACAATGAGATTGGTAGTTGGTAACGAATGCTTGAATCCTTGGTCATCACTTTTTCAGCAAATCTTAGTAGTGTCTTCAAAGGTAATGGCAGGTTGACATTAAACTCACAAGTATCTTCCTTTTCATTAGAAACCTATGAAATTCATAAACCCACATGATTTAATACAACAATTTAAAGATCAAGAAGAAGAAGACAGGAGGGAACAACAAGTTATTAATTTTAGCACCGAGTTCCAAAATTACATTTAATATAAACATTATTTAATACAACAATTACCTCGATAGCATCCTTTGTTGTGACATTCATTTTCTCTTCTTGCGGTTTTTCTTTATGTTGAATATCATACTCTAATCTTGGTCTAGAGCAAGAACCATGTGCAGACGTTGGTGTAGATTGTGTTGTTAGGTGAATACTCTCTAATTCTTGAACTCGCAAACGAAGTTTTTCATTCTCTTCGCTAAGTTTCTCAATGTCAACACTTCGTTTCTTTGAGCGTTTTGTTGTATGGAAGTACGCAGTTGGGGTGACAAACCCACCAACTCCACGTACACGTCCACTGCGCTCGTCTGTACCCAAAGCTTGTGCCAAAACATCATTTGGTGATTGCTCTTTGTCAACATAAATCCTTGAAATCTCATCCTACAAATGTAAAAAAGCAGTAAAGCTTTAATTGATAAAACTTAAAAACATTACAGAATGAAAAATTGTAATGTCTTACTATACGATTCACAATTTCTCGAACGTCTTCATTCTCAAATTCTCCCTTCTTATCTACACTAGCCTTTTTCCACATACTTGCTCGATCAAGATCACCTTCTTCTAAAGGGTTATTTTTCTGCATTTCAATATATACAATGCATTAGATTGCTTAAGAAGCTTTTAAGACTAATTCAAACATAAACTACTTCTTACCAATTCCTCTCGAAGATTAGCATAACCTTTTCTTAAAAGACGATGGTTATACTTATTCTTCTTCCTTCTCTCTTGTTGAACTTTCTTTTTGTCCTACACAAATATAACATCGTATTGGGTTTTTATAAATTTATGAACAAATATTTACAATCTAAATATCTAAATAAATGCATTGATACCTCAAAATGTGGACAAAGTCTGGATCTAACAAATTCTTCCCAGTGTCCTTGGTTAATGTAAGAATACATATCTGGGGGTCGTCTCAAAAGTTCAGGTTCATTCCTGAACGGCAAGATATGCTTCTTCGTCAACCAATGCTTGAATTGACGGAATGTTGTCCCTGCAGTCTTAAGAACTCTCTTTCTAGATCTACTATCAAAATGCAGCCTGAGATTGAATATCGGTTAGTGTCACATTGTCAATTGAAATAAACTTGTACAAAAACTATAAGCAATTTTACCTCAACTATGGTATAGATCTTGTCCTTCAATTCAGTAGGCACATCGATCCGTGATGGATAGTGAATGGGGATGTGGTAATGTACACACGATCCGATAAAAGAGTTTAGCTTCGCCCCATTTTCTCCAATGGGTACACCATCTTGATTATATTCCACTATTTTCCTCTCACCTTCACTTCTAACTCGAGTCACATCAAACATAATAGTAGGTCCCCGTTTCCTTTGTTTTTTGGGCTTCTCTTCAATTTGGTCATCAACTCCTCCAACCACTAATCTACTAACGTCCTTGTCTTTATCATCACTTACTATATTTGGCTCCATGTGTAAGGAGAATATCCTGTCAAAGCAACATTAAAAAAAAAAATTGTTAGTGTAGATTATATTACGGTTTAGGGTTTAGGCATATTCAAAATGAAACATAGCATATAAGTACATATATAAAAAGTAGAAAGCCAACCACATTGTGTTATTTAGGAACCCATGTGCCTTCACAGTCTGATCGTACATATGTTGAGATATGCTCATCTAAATCAATACTATCTTCACAATCTCTCTGTGGTGGAGTAAGCACAATTGACCATCTAGCATCACTTGGATCTTCAACGTAAAAAACTTGCCTTGCTTGGGTTGCCATTATAATGAATCAGATTTGTGACCTATTCTTTTTAAATCAACTAACAGAAAACCAAGATCATCAATCTTTATACCACTATTGTTCTCAACTCAATCGCATATGAACACTGCAACATTGAACGTATTATAATTAAGTTCCCATATGTCATGAATCACTCCATAAAAGGACATATCTCCAATGATGGGATTTTTATCTTTTGAACTGGACACTTGCATTGTTTTCGACACTAAACTAACTCCACTATTTTGTACATTTCGATTCTGATCATGAGACTTCGTGTGATAGCGACATCCATTAATGGCATAACTGTTATACTTAATGACAAAAGGATTAGGGCCATGAGCAATCCACCTCAAGTTATCTGAAACTTCAACATTTTCCATTCCAATCTCAGATGAAACCTACCATGATAAGTATCTTAACGTAATTACAATGTTCACCATAAAAAAAAAAAAAATAATAACTTTAAAATTTCACCTCTTCTCTTAACCAAGATATGAAAGTTTGATTGTGTTCTTGAATCCATTTTTTATGATGAACCTTAGTTGGGTATTTCAATTGCAATACCCCCACGTGTTTACTTCAACATTGAAATATTGTAACATAAAGTTAATTTAATGTCATAAAATTGAATAAAAAATAGAGGACAAGATAATTGAAACTTTAACTTACTCTATGTATGGTTGCACATCAATTGTATTTGCCAAAACATACCGATGAGCTTGGTATAGAAGATCTTGTTCAGGTCTGAAGGAAACTCCTGAAGACAATGGTTTACCAAAGCTTGAATTGTCTAAAGATGTCTAATCTGTTAATGTCTAGCCCAACAGGATCAATCCCAAATAAGAAGTCTGAACAAAACTCAATAGTTTCTTCTACTATATAACTTTCTGCAATACAACCCTCTGGACGATGTCTATTTCTCACATAGTTTTTTAGAACTTTCATGTATCTTTCGAAGGGATACATCCATCTTAGATATGCAGGCCCACAAAGCTCGACTTCTCTAACAATGTGCACAGTGAGATGCATCATAATGGTGAAAAATGGAGGAAAATATTTCTCTAGAAGACACATTGTCACCACAATTTTATTACATACTAGATTAAAAAATATACACAACCGAGTGATGACATATCGAACATGTTTTGGAAGCACAGATCTTATCGCAATAGGAAACAATTGTTGTAAAAGCACGTGACAGTAATGAGATTTTAAACCATTAAGTTTAAAATCAGTCATCGACACAAGGTTTTTAACATTAGAATAATAACCTTCAGGTACCTTTACTTCTAACAATGTCTTCAGAACACCAACGTTTTTCTTCTTTTGTAACAGTATAACAAGCAGAAGGAATAAATATTTTTTTTTCACTGTTGACAGGGGCAAGCTCTGGTCGAATTTTCAAATGAACTAAATCCCGTCTAGCATTCAAACCATCTTTACTTTTCCAAAATATCAAAAAGTGTGCCAAACATTTTTTTCAATGTGCATCACATCTAGACAATGTCTAACATGAAGATCTTTCCAATATGGTAGCTCAAAAAAAGAAGACAGTGTGTTCCAACAACTCCTTTCACTTCCTTTCATAGGCTGTTTTTTAGTCTTCTTCTTTCCTCTTGGAAATTTAAGGTCTTTTATTCTCAAATATATGGCCTCTCCAGACAAAGGTTCTGAAATTGTTTTAAGCTCATTTTCACCATTAAATGACTTCTTTTGACGACGGTATGGATGGTTGCGTGCTAGAAATCTTCGATGTCCAAGGTATGTCATTTTCTTCCCATATTTTAATCTAATAGAGGACGTATTATCTCCATAAATTGGACATGCCTTATGTAATCTTGAATTCAGAGAAGTATATTTCTTATTATGTTTAGTCAAAGGAATGTTATATATTTATATAGAAAATAAACTAAACCCTAGAAACTATGTACAATTACAATAAAGGACATATGATATAAATATAAATATATATATATATATCATAACACTCCCCCTCAAGCTGGAGCAAATATGTCGATCATGCCCAGCTTGTTGCACATATAGCTTATCCTTGCTCCATTTAAAGCTTTAGTTAGAATATCTCCCAATTGTTCTTCGGTCTTCACATATCCTGTGGACATCAACCCATCTTGGATTTTCTCACGAATGAAGTGACAATCCACCTCAACATGTTTAGTTCGTTCATGAAATACTGGATTAGATGTAATATGAAGTGCAGCTTGATTATCACACCATAATTTAGCTGGCACGGTAATACTGAAGCCTATCTCAGATAATAGTTGGTGAATCCATACTATTTCACACACAGATTGTGCCATAGCTCTATATTCTGACTCAGCACTCGAACGAGAAACAACATTTTGTTTCTTACTCTTCCATGATACTAAGTTGCCACCTACAAAGACACAATATCCAGAAGTTGATCTCCTATCCTCACGAGACCCCGCCCAATCAGCATCAGAAAAACATTCAACTCTCGTATGTCCATGATCTTTGTATAAGATCCCACGTCCAGGAGCAGCTTTTAGATAACACAAAATCTGCTCTACTGCAGCCCAATGATCCACTGTAGGGGAAGACATGAATTGACTTACAACACTTACAGAATAAGCAATGTCTGGTCGAATCACTGTTAAGTAGTTCAACTTCCCAACTAATCTCCTATATCTCTCAGGATCTTTACATAATTCTCCTTCTTTAACAAGTTACTGATTTGGCGTCATCGGAGTGCCACTTGGTTTGGCTCCTAATTTTTCTGTCTCAGACAACAAATCAAGTACATATTTTCGTTGAGACAAATAAATACCTTTCTTGCTTCTCATCACTTCAATACCCAAAAAATATTTCAATTGGGCCAAATTTTTCGTATAAAACTTACCCTGAAGAAAAGTTTTGAGAGACGAAATACCCAATGCATCATTTCCAGTAATAACAATATCATCAACATATACAACTAGTAGAACTATACCCTTATCAGATCGGCGATAGAAAACCGAATGATCAGATGTACTCTTCTTCATACCAAAGCATACAAGAGCTTGACTAAACTTACCAAACCACGCACGAGGACTCTGTTTTAAACCATACAGAGATTTTCGAAGATGACATACTTTATCACTCTCCCCCTGAGCAACAAACCCAGGTGGTTGTTCCATATAAACTTCCCCTTGAAGATCACCGTGAAGAAAAGCATTCTTAATGTCAAGTTGATGCAAAGGCCATTTCTAGGTAGCAGCCATGGAAAGAAATATGCGAATGGAAGTTAATTTGGCAACTGGAGAGAATGTATCCGAATAATCAGTTCCATAGATTTGAGCATAACCTTTGGCAACAAGGCGAGCTTTCAATCGAGCCACTGTTCCACCAGGATTCATCTTGACAGCAAACACCCATTTATAACCAATGGCCTTCTTTCCTGCAGGACGAGATACCAAATCCCAAGTACCATTATCATCTAAAGCAGTCATCTCCTCAATCATTGCATTTTGCCAGCCAGGATGAGATAAAGCTTCATGAACAGAGTTAGGAATAGATGTGGACTCAAGAGACGTAATAAAAGCATATGTGGAGGGAGATAACTGGTGATAGGAAATAAAGGACGAAACGGGGTAAGTACACTTGCGTTTACCTTTGCGAAGAGCAATGGGAAGATCATCACTTGGCCCCGGATCACATGATGAAGGAAGCATTGATGGAGGACATGAGTATGAAGGTTGTGGTGGAGGTCGTCGTGAGTAGACTTGAGAAATCAACGGGCGGGAAGGAGGCACATCAATAGACAAGGATGGTGTGGGAGAGGTAACCTCATATATAAAAAAATTGTCATCCTCCCCCTGACACGAACTCGATGGTGATGAAGTAAAGGGTGTATCCTCAAAAAATGCAACATCAGGCGAAACCAGATACCTTTTAAGGGTAGGACAATAACAACGATAACCCTTTTGAACACGTGAATAACCCAAGAAGATACACTTCAAGGATTTGGATCTAACTTAGTATGATGAGGACGAACGTCGCGAACAAAACAGACACAACCAAATATCTTAGGAGCAATAGGAAACAAATTCTTGGTAGGAAAAAGAACACGGTAGGGAATCTCACCATTAAGAACAGAGGAAGGCATTCTATTAATCAAAAAACAAGTTGTAGAGACAGCATCCGCCCAAAAGGTTTTTGGAACATGCATTTGAAACGATAAAGCACGGGCAGTTTCAAGTAAATGCCTATTTTTTCGTTCTGCAACACCATTTTGAGATGGAGTGTCAGCACAGGAAGACTGATGAATAATGCCATGTTCACACAAGTAAGAGCCAAGAGAATGAGAAAAGTATTCACCCGCATTATCAGTACGGAAAGTTTTGATAGAGACATTAAACTGGTTTTTTATCTCAGTATGAAAGGCATAGAAGTGAGATAATAACTCACAACGATTTTTCATTAAATATAACCAAGTTAGACGAGAATGATCGTCAACAAAAGTAACAAAATAACGAAATCCTGTTTGAGATACAACTGGACACGGACCCCAAATATCAGAATGAACTAACTCAAATGGAGCAATTGCTCGTTTATCGACTCGAGGACTCGAACTAAGACGATGAAATTTAGCAAATTGACACGAATCACAATTTAAAGAGGACAAAGACCTAATGTCTGGATAAAGTTTCTTCAACACGAACAAAGATGGATGACCTAAACGACAATGGACTTCAAAAGGAGAGGGAACGACAGGACACGCCACAGCTTGCGATACTTGATGATCAAAGAGATAAAGGCCTCCCAACTCATATCCTCTACCAATAATCTTCTTCGTCACACGATCCTGAAACAAGCAATAACCAGAAAAGAACATGACAACACAATTGAGGTCATGAGTAAGTTGACTAGTAGAAATTAAATTAAAGGATAAGTTAGGCAAATGTAACACAGAAAAGAGAGAAAATGATGGGGTAAGGTGAATAGTGCCAGAGCCAAGAACAAAAGATGTGGAGTCATCAGCCAATGTAACAGATGGAAAAGGGGCAGGGAACAACGGTCTAGAAAATAGGTGAGAATTACCTGTCATATGAGTTGTGGCACCAGAGTCTATGACCCATTTGGTAGATGATGTAAGAAGACACTTTGTATTACCTGGGGCAACAGTGGATGCAACCGGAGTAGAGGAAGATGACGCTTGTAATGAATCTCGGTAATTCTGAAACTTAGCAAACTCATCTGCAGAAATAGTAACAGAAGCCTCTGGTATATCACATGTGGAGGCTATCTGAGCATGTTGAGATCGTTGACTATTCTTATATAACAATTTTCGACAATCACGTTTCATATGGCCTGGCTTACGACAGTAGTTACAAACAATCTCTACAGAATCTGGTTTTCGATAATCAATACTATTCCTCTGAGTTGCCCGAGGATTATTGTTCTTGCTAAAGAGAGCACTATTGGGTTGAGGAATAGACACACCCGTCGGAGAGCTTTCAATGCGAAGGACGCGAGTGAAGGCATCATCTAATGATGGAATCTTAGAGTCAGAGAGAATCTGTGTCTTTGCCATTCCAAATTCAGGTAAGAGTCCATTCAAAAAAATCATGACAGCCATCTTCTCTCGTTGAGCTTGTTGAACTTTAACATCAGGACTAAAAGGTAACAACAAGCCAAGCTCGGCGGTGATCTTCTTAAGCCGCATAAAGTAGCTGGTGACAGACTCAGCTTTCTGTTCCGCACGAAAAAATTGCATACAAACTTCAAACATTCTATGCACTTGCTCTTTACCTGAATATAGAAATTCTAAAAATTTCAGAAGTTCTTTAACCGACTCATAGTGATCAACCAATCCAATTATCTCACTCTCAATTGAGTTTTTGATCTGAAGATATAAACGGGCATCATCACGAAGCCAATCCTTCTTTTGCTGTGCATCTTCTGGGGGATCTTCGGTCATATGATCATCCATATCAGTACTTCTCAAATAAAATAAAATTGTCCGACGCCAATCGTAATAATTAGATCCATTTAACTTATGTTCTGTGATCTTAGAGGCTAAGGGAATAACGTTAGAGACTACCAAATTTTTTATGTCGGCCATATTGAAGTCACAATGATTGTAGTCCACACAAACAAAGAGAGAATCAATCCAAACAGCTGCAAAATTGGAAAAGGACCCAAAACTAATAGCGTAACCTTCGGTTTTTGTCGAACCCGAATGCTATTTGATAGACCCAATGGTACAGACTGAGCGGAAACAATGGTTCGAGACAAGCCCATAAGACGGAGGACAAATCGGACGTCTCACGCGCCGGCACGTGGGTGACGACTAAGGAAATTCCGGCGACGCGTGAAGGCCACGCGCGGTGTTTTCCGGCGATCGGCGAAGACAGACTTGGACGTCTAGAGGTGGGGCTTCTTATGGTATGGGTGGTGTCGACAAAAGGTCAGCGGAAGGTAACCTAAACTCAAACCTAATGGAGGAGGAAGCTAATGGCCATTCGAAACCCTAATGGCTCTGATACCATGTAATCTCGAATTCAGAGAAGTATATTTCTTATTATGTTTAGTCAAAAGAGAATAAACTAAACCCTAGAGACTATATACAATTACAATAAATGACATATGATATAAATATAAATATATATATATATCATAACACTTTATACCCTTTTACACTACATCCACTAAGATTTCCATTTGCAGGGAAATCATTTATTGTCCATAATAAAACAGCTCTTAAATTGAATACTTCATCTTGATTAGCATCATAACATTCAACACCACTTTCCCATAACAGTTTTAAATCCTCAATTAGTGGTGTTAAGTACGTGCCAATGTCATCCCCTGGTTGTCTTGGACCCGATATCAACATTGATAACATCATGAACTTTCTTTTCATGCGCAACCATGGTGGAAGATTGTAAATAACTATCAATACGGGCCAACAACTATATTTAGAAATCATATCACCGTGTGGATTGATTCCATCAGCTGACAATGCTAAACGGATATTCCTAGGTTCAGAACCAAAGTTTGGCAACTTCAAATCTACTAACTTCCAGGCTGGAGAGTCTGCAGGATGTCGTAATTTTCCATCAACTAATCGCTCATTAGCATGCCAAATCAAATTTTTAGCATTGTCAATACTTCGAAACAATCTATTGAAACGTGGAATCGGTGGAAAGTACCATACAATTTTTCTAGGAATCTGTTTTTTCCCTTTGTTTGCATTATTAGCATGCTTCCACCTTGATTCACCACATTCAGGACATTCAATTACATCAGCATATTCTTTTCTATACAAACAACAATCATTAGGACATACGTGAATCTTTTCATAATTCATTCCTAGTGCACCTAAAGTTTTCTTCGCTTCATACATTGATGATGGGATCACATTGGTAGGAGGCAAAATTTCCTTGAAAGTTTTCAGTAGTTCTGAAAAGTTAATATCACTCCATCCATACCTAACTTTCAAATTATACAACTTGACTAGTGTGGACAACTTGGAGAATTTTTTGCATCTTTCAAATAATGGTTTTTCGGCATCATTAAGCAATTTCTCAAATTCATTTGGATCTTTTGAATACTCCTCATGAGCAACTTCAATCATTTCATTTATACTTCCAACATCATTATCTTCATACTTGTGGGTATCAAACTGAGAAGATTTTCCATATGAGGATGAGTTAGGTAGTTGTTCACCATGCCAAAACCAAATTTTATAACTTTCATCAATTCCATTGACATATAAGTAATCTCTAATAGTAGTGAGACTTTTTTTTCACAATTCCCACATTTCAAACAAGGACAATGAATTGAGCCATCATTTGTATTAGAAAATCCAAAATTCAAGAACCTTTCTACACCCAATTCATAATCTTTGGATAACCTACTCTTGTGCATCCATGCTTTATCCATAGGTATAAATCCTAAGAGAAGTTATTGAGTAATGGTTATCGATAAAGATGATAAAGAAATCCAAGTAGTAGTATCAAGTATGTATGGTCTAATGTTAGACCATAACTTTAAGTTCAAACAAACCTATCAAAGATATGCACATAAAAGTATTAATTGTCTAAATTTTGTAACAACGAAATGACTTTTGTTAATGATTTTAAATATTTCACAATACAATGAAATGAATAGTCATGTGTTTGAAAGGAAAGTGATTTTAAAATGAGAAGAAAAACTTTGGAAGATTTAAGTGTATATTTTGGAAATCCAAGTGGTTGACTTTGTAAAAATGATGAGTTAAGTTAGATAGGTTTGAAAAGAAAGGAGGGGGGAAATTATGGGGTTTCCATTTCAACCAATAAAGATGAATGAAGATCTTAGTGAATTAGAAGGGCATTTGTTGTATTTATTTAAAAGGAAATGGGGATTTTGACTTTGGCTAAAGCAACCCTTTTGGATGGGTTTAGTGGGACCTTAAATAAACAGCAGAAGAGAATGACACTCGTGGCTAGGAAAAGGAACATATACTATAGTTACATAGAAGAAAATAGCAGGGAAGAAGGGATTTCTATATGAAGTGCACATTGTGGAATCTTGCTAACAAATAGTTCAAATTCAACGTGGTATCTAATGTATAGAAAACATAAATCACTACGAATCCTTCTTCCACACCCTCCTTTATGGTTACTAGTTATCTAAAACACAGTATCTGTTGGTGAGGTAAATGTAAAGAAACAGATATATAAATCTATTGAAATAACAAAATTCTAAAATCACCCAAGCTTTACAGTTTGCTGAGAGGTTCCCAAACTATCCCTCTCAGAGTGTTGTGTCAATGATATTGTAATATCTCTTATTCTTGAGGACTTTTTTTGCAATTTCTCCCACAAGCTTACTTTCAACTGATCCTCTTGTGATCCTCAGTACATTTTTCTATGTTTTTTATTGCTAATCAGTTGGTATTTTGATCTTCCTAGTAATAAACAAACACTTGCATAATATAAGGTGGCTGACATATTAACTCAAAACTGAAGGTAAAAGGACTTCTAAACACAAAACACAAAATTAACCAATTGTGGTTAGTAGTTATCTAAACACAAAACACAAAATTATCTAAACACAAATGCGTGTAAGAGAGATTGCTCCTTTTGTTATCTAAACATAAAACAAAAAATTATCTATACACAAACACAAAATTGTGTTATCTAAACACAAAATAACAAAATTAAACACACACAAAAAATGCGTTAGTCATAGATCAACTCATTGTTACTAGTTATCTAAACACAAAATTACTCCTTTTCAGACCAATTAAACAATTTTGAAATAGAACCTGCAGCGAGAGACCAATCCATGAACACTTTCTTAATCCTTTTGAAATAAAAAC
>CM046891.1:4678282-4758105 GCA_025688845.1 Cucumis hystrix | reverse complement strand
CCAATCCATGAACACTTTCTTAATCCTTTTGAAATAAAAACAAAAAACTTGAGTACACAGTGAACAATCAACACATTTTGAAATCAGATTATGGAAACCTAATTTTAAGGGAGATGAAAATCCACATGAGACATACCATATTTTGACTTGCTGAGAATAAAGAAATATAGAAAAACTACATACCCTTAACCAGAGAACGAAGGTGAAAGAGGAACGGAGAGCCAAACAGAAATTCTTAGTCAGAAAAAACGAAGATGTAGCCAAAGCCGAAGATGGGGAACGAAGTTCTACGACAAAATTAGGGAGAAGACGAAGACGAAGCCGAAGCCGAAGCCGAAGCCAAAGATGAAGTCGGAGAGGAGAAGGACTGGTCGGGGAGAAGACGAAGTCGAAGATGAAGATGAAGAAAAGGGAGAACAGTGTACTGTCGAGGAAACGAAGAAGAAAAGAGGAAAATTAAAGTAAATCAATTTGAAAATTTAATTTAGGGTTTAGGTATTTAATTTAATTTAAGAGGAAAAGAGGAAATTAAAAGTAAAGAAAATAAAAAAAAAAATAAAAAAAGTAAAAAAAATAAAGAAAAATTTATTTAGACAAAGGGGAAACTTTTTTTTGACATTTTTAAAATGTCAAGTACATTAAACTAGGCTTGACGTTTTTAACGTATCAAGTATTGAATTTTTTTAAAAAAAAAACGATGCAGATTTTCAATTTTTGTTATTTTTGAAGTCTTATCATTTTACTTGACATTTTTTATTAAAACTGTCAAGTATAACAAAACTGCAGGCGTCAAGTATGCTGTTTTTGTAGTAGTGCATGTTCCGACAACTACCAACTGCCAAGTAAATAAGAACTTATAGATATTAAGTATATCAAACTCACTTTGGGAACAAAATTGGGTTAGATTCTAAATCTCAAGACAATAGCAAAATAGATTTAGGAAACATACTATTCTCCCCAGCACATTCCAGAAAGAATTGAAGCTGTAGCGCATCAGGGTAATACATCATACCTCGTACTGATAAACCATCAAGATTTATAGACATAGCAAGTGTTAAGGTTAGGATCCATAAATTCAAACAAAGAAAAAAGGGAGAGAGAGAGGAAGGGAATTTCTTTCAACCTGTTCTTGATAATGTCTGGTAGGATGCCCAATGGCGTATTAACTCCATCTTGTCTTTATCACTATATCCAAGTTTTAGGTCTAAAACACGATCGTAAAAGTTGTTCCATTCATCTAGTATATGGTCAACACAAGTGTAAGTTGCTGTTCATGGCAATAAATGTGAAAAAAGGAAGATAAAGCTCACCAGGATATATATCTTTTGGAGATGGAACAAAGTGGATATTCCATCCTCATTCTCCTTCTTAAGCTCCTCATCAGAATAAAGGACATCTTTGTAATAAGGGGTTAAAACACTAATCATGAAACAGCAAGAAAACTGAGTTGTGATCTTATTTTTTTAAACTAAAAACAAAGACAAAAACAACCACCACCATACAAAGATTTAGAAAAATATATAAAACCTCCAAATAAAATGAATTGTCATCAATTTCCAAAGAACATACTATTAATTTTAAACACAACAGAAAGTATCTTTTTTCTCATAAGACAAACAAACAAAAGAAAGCACTTGTTACAAAAATGGAGACTGAAACATGAAAGACAAATCCAAAATGACGGACCTATAAGATAGAATGTCACTGACTTTAGGAGCTTTAGGCATGGTCATAAATAAGGAACTTGCAAAGAATGTGATATGCCGACGGGCATCCAAGTATTGAGGCACATTAATTGCAGATTCCTTGACAGTTAAAAACAAAGAAAGCCTAACAGCCTGCTACCAAAAGCAATATGGTATAAACCCTCATTTTTATATGACATATAAAGAAAATAACATCAAAAAGCATAATGATAGCTAAGAAAACCTTTTCTATCCATGTTTTGGTTTGTGTAAGTTCTATGTATATTCTCAAACATCTCCCCTTCTTTCCATAAGAGTTATCATTTGGGTCTTCATCTGCTTCAAGAATTCTTGCATTGGAAATAGGGTTATATACATACAAGAATATCAAACAAACTTCATTAGAAGACGGTGTTTTAATGTTTACGTGTACTTATACTTCAAAAGACTTGCTGAGAGCAATTAGCCATGACATCCTGCGTGATAATCTCAAAGATGTCCTGGAGAACATTGATAATCTGTGACCCACCAACTTCATTTTCACCATCACGCTATCAAAGAAAATACTTGATTAAATGTGCACACAGTTAATCAAGTCCATGCGATCAGTCTATCAAAGGTACCATCATCGTTGGTAACATTGTTTTTAATACAATAGACACATACCACAAAGAGTTTTAAAAATTTCTCCAGTTTCTCACTGAGTGAAGGAAGACCACTCATCCTGAAGTTGCTTAAGAATTGTTTCTGATGTATGCTAAGTTCTACTTCGTGGCAAATATCCCGCACAATTCTGTTTTATGAAAGAAAATATCAATTTATCCTGAGAATTGATAGCAGGAAAGGCGGTATTGAGACTATATAAAAATAAAACGTTAAATATGATACCATGATCGACTTATCTCCTATCTTCTTCATCCTTCAAAAGTGCAGTTACTATATCCCTGAGTGTCTCATAGCATTCCATTACTGCAGAATACATATAATCATCACTTTTAATCTTCCTGAATAAGTCAGCATCCTCCTTTCCTATAAAGTCTTTTGCCATATTTAATGCTATCAGAATCTAGCATAATTGGCAGAATGTGAAGTTACTCACCTAAATAGTTTTCATACAAGTCTTCAAGGATCTTTTTATACCTTACTAGCAAACAAGAAAGGAAGCCATTGGACCACGGAGACATCGTTTGAAGAATATGGAACAAGTAGTAAATTTCTATCCCTGCATGAAAGTTCTGGGTCAGAAGAAAATGTAAGGATCTTCCAATTTTTATATCAATTGAACTTGATTGAGGTGATTACCTATTACTGATCAGGTCCTCTTGTCGCATAGTTAGGTATGAACTCATTCCACACATGAGAGAAGTTGGTGATATTCTTCCTTACTAGTGATTCATCCTGTGATGGAAGAGTACATTTTATTCAACCAAATGAATAACTAGAGTAATGGCTAGAAATCATTAATTATAAGCTGAAAGTATGGCCTTCTTAAATAGAATTGGAACGCACCAAACAGGTTAGACTATTCTTAAAAAAGACATTTTGAAATTTCATGTTATTTGACCAATTACTCAACCTCTAAGTAATGTTATTATCATTAGATAGAATTGGAACGCACTAAACAAGTTAAACTACTCATAAAAAAGACATTTTGAAATTTCACGTTATTTGACCAATTACTCAACCTCTAAGTAACGTTATAATCATCAGTTTTTTATAATCAAAAGGACATATAAATGACTTATAAACCAACAGTACCAGGTTCTTTCCCTTGGAATCCCTATCTGATGATGGAACCAGTAGTTCACTAAAGGCTGAAGGAATGGCCTCAAACCTGGATCGCAACATGCCAAGTGTCCTTATCTAAAAAATACTAAGGTTAGAAAATTAATATCTCGAAGAAAATTTTATTCACCCAGTTCTAAATTTAACAGTCGATAAACTGCAAGGAATGTTCAAATTTTATAATACTGCCCAAAAAAAAAATGGAAGTATTTACTAGATTCTCTTCAACTGTTGGTGATAGTATAACTTTCACTCATTAGAAAGATACTTGGCATTAACCTCACCCAGATGGTTGAAAATATTGCATACCAAATTTGTGCATCCATAAAATAAACCTAGACAAAACAATAAGGAAAAGAAAATATTAGTACATGTCATGTGATGTGTAGAAATCGTAGAACAAATACCTTAAATGTAGACCATTGTACATTCATGAAATTCTAGTTCACTTACCAGGACAATTGAAGCCCATATTGCTATAATAACCCCAACATTATATGACACTCATTATTCAAAATAACTATTAGTAATAGCAATAGCCATAGGATCTTACCACGAAGTTTTATTGAAGTTTAATATTTTTACAATAATAAGACGTTACCGTGTGGAAAGAACTCGTGCCATTGATAATTATCAATATGCATTGACATAATCAGCTTTGTAGGACCAATAAGGGGATATACTATTCAAATGCAAATAATAACCATAAGATTCAAAAAGACATACTTTTCCACTAAACAAGGTCAAAATAATTCCACAGTATAGACAATAAGGAAATTTTGTTATCCATGCTTAGTTTCTGCATTTATTGTATCAAATTAAAGTAGTTCAGCATCCAGCCCAACAAGACACAGGGAGGTAAAAAATATTTAAATCACAGATTTACCCAAAAGCTTAAGCTGATGGTTATCATACATTTAATTATATCAATATTGTACACTCTTACTTGTTGGCTTAAAAATTTGTAGAAAGCCCAACATGTGGAAATAAATATTGATTGAGAATCAAAATGATATTACAAGGATTTGAACAAAGTGCCTCTTACTTTGATACCATGTTAAATCATCAATTAACTCAAAAATTTAAGCTGACGGGTTATGATATATTTAATTATACCAATATTTTAACAGACAAATAGTAGTTGACATTCTTCTTTTATTACTCGGAGAAATATTGTTACAATTCAATCTTAATTGTTCCACTTGGATAACTTATGGTAAACAATTCATTCCCTGAATCTAAATGAGATATATTTTTCACATTCACATTCAGCCTTAATAGCAAAATAAGAATTAAAGTTAAATAATAGAAAATACCATATTGTATAAAAAGAGTAGTTAATTTACAGATACGGATGAATGACAAACAAGAACGTATGACTTTTCTGAGCCCCATTCCAAATACTTGTATTGTAATGAATGTGAAGCAATCAATCTTCAATGTATAACTTATCCAGTCAAGGAACCAGATCTATTAAAAGGATTTATCCAACATGAGTAAAAATTTACTGAGAAGATTATGAAGATAATCCATAAGCTAGAAACAATGTTAATGGCAGAATGTATTTACAAGTTTATATGTTGGTTGCCAAAAGAACAAATAGGAGGTTGAATCCTAAGTGGATGGCCACCAAACGTACCTCAGTTAGTCTCACAAGAAACTACTTGATTCTACTGTATTTGGTGGCCAAAAAAACTAATAAAATGTTAAATCCTAAATGGACGGCCACCATGACCTACACTCATTCCCTCTAAGTAAGTTATTATTTGCATTGACTCTCATTGACCAGGATCGAGACAAAAGCATTCCAGATGAATAAAATTATAAGTATTTTACGAGTATTCCCATTTAAATACAAAAGCAAAAGATTATCAAAGAAAATAGATTAATAGTATTTATGATATCAGTAAGATACTGAAACCAAATTAACATTGATAAGAAAAATCACCTCCACATAGTAGCTGAATGATAGCTTACTGATTAGCAGCAGAATTCAAAACAGTGAATACCTGAACCCAAGAAAGTTATGTGAACAAAACTAGTAATGGGAAGGGGAAAAGATAGCAAAGCAGAACACTCACCTAACCAAAAAGCAACGTAGCATAAAATCATAAACCTAAAATCGTAGTCACATTTTGCAATGCTACAACTTAGCAGCACTGGAGTGGAACTTCCCTCAACTCCTTGTGATAAATTGGAAGTAAAGGAATAAAATACATAAAAGTGTACTTACTTCAGCAATGAAAACATGGCTTCATGCCATGCCTCTTCCTATATAAAGTTTAGGCTCCAGTGTGGCTAAACCAAACATCAGACAAGAGCATAAAGAGAACTAGAGCTGTAATATGAGATGAAAAGTAAAACCATAGCCAGACCACAGCCAGACTGAAGATACAAAGCATCTAAACCAGCAAAACAAGGAGTTCAATTGATAGTTAAACATAGTGACCTGAGCCCACCACATTAGCAACAGGATAATAATTTGCCAATTCGAACGCTCCATCTTTTTTCTCAATGGCCTCCACTTCAACTCTAAATTATTTCCCTACTTGTCCCCTATATAGAAGCAACTTAAACTTGAAAAGAATAATCATCAATACCATAGTTTAATTAATGCTCCAAACTCCTAAATTCCTTACAGATTATTGAGAAGTTTCTTCACAGCAACCTCAGTTCCATTTATCAGTCTACCTTTATAGACAACCCCATAACCCCCTTCACCAAGCACATTGTCTGCGGCGAAACAATTTGTGGCAAATTCTAGATCCCTGAGTGTAAACCAGTGCCCCAACCAAGATGTGAAATTTCAGGCAAGCCAACGAGAGAAGAGGCAGTCACAAGGCCTCCATACCCTCCATATGACATTGAAGACTGTTTGCTATCAGTACTAGAGCTTCCTTCTTCTTCTGAATGTGAGCTAAAAACCCTTTCATGATGATAATTGGAGCTGCATTGGCTTATGTTATCAGGATCACTAGACTGGCTCATACCCAAATGACCAATCATCTTCTCTGAATTCTTCTCACTTGATTTATCATTAATAGAAATATAAGACGATTGTGGTGGGCGGATTGAGTAGCAATTCTGTCCACCTTAATATCCTTCGAGACATTTGGTATTTGAGAAATAGAGAAGTTTCTTGGGAATCTCCTTGTTTTTCTTTGAAACATCACCCATACAAATAAGATACCAAGAATCAAAACAATAAGTGCACCAACACATAAGATCAAAACCCATATGGACAAACCAAGGAAGGGTGTTTTCTTTGACAATTCAACGTACTACTACTTCCAGATGACATGGTTGACGGTTGATCCTCAAGATGCCAAAACTATGAACTGACTCGGCCCCTAAGTTCCAGCCACAGATAAATCAAGACATTTTAACCTGATAATTAGATAAAAAGCATCATGCCGTTTAGAGATTCCTGAGAGAACTTAGTATCAGTAACAGATTACTCAAATTTCTTCACAGTTAGACATTCATTGAAAACAAAAATTACAAAACAAGCAAAATCCATGAAAGATTGCAATTTCCTTCACAAGTCCTTAAAATATGTTGCAAAAATGCAGTTACTAGAACAAAGAAAAAAGGAAAATAAAACGGTTAAGGAAGATGCTTTACATCTTCATCTGGCATTCAACTACATTCTGTTCTTTCCAAACAAAACCCATCTGATACTCTTATTTACAAGTCATGATGACTAAGAAAGTAAAATAAATCCAATGCCCCGTTATAGAAGAAAACCCATAGTAATAAAACACCAATAGCGAAATCAAAAAGTGTAAATCTATTGAACAAAAAGGGTCTAATAGGTTTCAAAATAAGCATAAGCAAAAGGATCATTCAAAAGCGAAAGTCAAATAGAGTGAGCACGGACGTGGTCTCTCCGATTAGCACGGACGTGGTCTCTCCGTTCAGCACGGATGTGGTCCCTCCGGTCACCACGGACGTGGTCTCTCCGGTCACCACGGGCGTTGCCCCTCCGGTCACAACGGACGTTGCCTCGCCGATCACCACAGATGTTGTCAACATTACAATGACTAGAAGTATTTTCATCTTCATCTTCATCATCTGAGGAGTTGAGTTATTCAGGTTTATTCTGTTCTCCAGGTGCATCATCTGACTCTTCTTTCTGTTCTTGCTTCTGTTGGCGAGTATCGATATGCTTGGTTGTTGTTTTACTGTCTTCCTCCACTGTGTTGATAAGATGAAGATACTTGTTTCTAATGTTCATCAAAGGATTACTCTCAACCAGGGAACCTCTTTTATACCCCTCTTTCAAGACAACCGTGTAAGTTCCAGCCTTACTTGATATGTAGAATATCCCAGGATGGTGAAGCAAGGCTCTCTTAAACCTCGATCGTAGACCAAAATACTTGCCTATACACAATATATTTTCCTTCTCAATCTTCTTCGTGACAAGCATATGAAGAAGCTCGTGTAAAATTGCAACAGTCCACTTGTCAGATTCATCACTGTTAGGAGAAAGATGTGATGCATTTTCATAGGGAGAGATGTAAGGTAGCTTTTGCCACTCATCCACCCATTTCTTGAACTTCTTATCCATCTCAAAACCGTTTGAGTATTTCCTAGGAAAAGTAATATACATTCTTTTAGATGTATCAAGCTTTACTTTTACAGCCATCTTCTCTATAACTGAAGTGGCCAATTCATTGTTCCAACAAACCAATTCCAATACTCGCATATCAACTGATCCAGACGCAAAATTTTGATGTCCTACAACTTTGAAGTAATCTGGAAAATCAGGTACTATACTTTCAACATAATCTTTAGGAAGACCCAAGTCCCATTTCAATTGATCAATGATACTTACAAGTGCTTTATGAACTCTTGATAACATTAAGAGTTTCACAAGTCGATCCGCAGCTTGTTGTCTACAAGTTGAAGTTTGATATGTTAGTTGTTCTTTAGCATCAAGTTCAAGAACTTTAGAGGTCAGCTTGACATGAGGTTGAATTCCAATGCCTCCAGGAAGAAATTCTTCAAAAATGGAAGGATATTTTCTGATCAAATCAATAGGACGCATTGGAATTCTTAGAATTTCCCTTTTCTGAGTTATGATGGAAAGTGGAACAGATTTGGATGGCTCTGATTTTATAAAATCTTTAATGTTCATCACTGGGAGGAAATTCTTCTCTCTCTCAACAGCATGATCAAGACCACGATCTCGAACCCAATTAATTGTGCCATCTACATATGTTCGAAGGTGTATCTGAAAAATGTGGAGCTGCTGTTGGGTCCAACGGAAAGGTCCTGAGTAAGAGCAGAAAAACAAAAACATTCTAGTGCTCTACTTAGCTTCACTTCCTTTGTTGTTTATTTGGTTTAACTTCAAAAACACTAGTATCTGAAAGCATTCCCAACACAATATTCATCAACACATAAAACTGGAACCAATTTAACTCAAAATGAATACAATTTTGGAGACTAAATGTTACCGGAGGCGGATGTGGACGGCGACTTAGAGTAAAAGTTTTGAGGTGGCGGCGACTGGCGGCTTAACGAATGAACGACGATGAATTGGCGGGAAAAGGAGAAGGAACATGGAGCAGGTCGTACGTGAGGTCGCCTAGGTCGACGGAGGAAGAAGCCTAGTCCGACGGTGAATTGTTCAGCAAATAAAACTCGGGATGGGGCAGCGGCTATCATGGAGTAAGAAGCCGAGGTTTTTCTTCTTTTTCTCCTTCTATTTTCCAAATATGACTTTTTTAAAAAAAAAAATCATTTTTCTAAACCTCAATTGAATATTTACCTCAAAAAACACTGGAATTGGTATATTATTTAGGGGCTTTACCTAGGAAGACCTAAAATTGTATATGATATTTTACGATACACCTTTGTTTCCAATAACTTTCACATATGTTTTTAATGGGCCTAAATATTACACAAAAGTAGGGGTCAAATTATAGTGAAAACAGGTCATAAACGTGAGCAACATTTTAGGAAAATTGAAATAACGCTCAAAAGTTTCCTTCTTCGACAATGGCACTCTATTCCTTCCATTCTCTTCACAAAAGCCTTCGGATAGTAGAAGTTTTGGTGAAATATTGGGGGTGAAGAACATACTCCACGGCCGATTGAACCAGTCAACTTTCGACACATTTTAGGGAGAAATTTTAGGTTAGTAAGAATGCATATTTCGTATCCTATAAAGATTAGGGTATATTGAGTATATTGTAGATATTCAAACAATATGTTAACTCAATTGGCAAAAAAATATATATGTAGATTGTGAATGCGAAAAATTTAGGGTTTCTTTAATCTTAAAGTAACCAAAATTCGAGCGTTGAAGACAACTTCGAATCACAATAAAGAAGATAAAAAAGTATTTTATTTTGTAACTAGATTTATATATGATGTGTTAAATTAACATGCATTCATATTTACATATGTTAAATGGTAGTATATATTGGAAAATGGTCTTTATATGCAAGGAAGAAAATGGTTTGTAGAAGTGAAAGATGTCTTGGATCAAGGACTAGAAAGATCAAAGCAAACAAGGATGATCTGATAATTATTGATGATGTAGAGGTATATGTAATATTTAGTGTTGTAAGATGTTAGTGTATTGATGATGCATATGTATATCATTTGTTCCATAGGTATATCGATCATAATTATATCATATTCGTATAATCATCAGGTTGGACAAGAGGACAAAAATGAAAAGAACAATAATGAAAATGAAAGTGCAAAGGTATATTGTTATCATTTAAAGTATATGTAAAGTTGTTTATTTCACAGCACAACTTTACTAAGAGAAGTAGAAAAATAAAAAAATAAAAAAAAGTAATAAAAATGAAGGTAAGTACATTTGTGAAATCGTATACTTATTATTTATGAATTAAAATATAGTGAAATGGTAATGGCTCTATGTTTAATATGTTTGATGTAAATAAAGAAAGTGGAAAATTTACAAAATCAGCAAAGAGTACTTGGAAAAACTAATACAATTAATGTGCGTATAACATAAATGGTTTAAATATATAATATAATATATGATATATACCATATTAAGATCAATATGAATAAACATGTCAGAGAAAGAGAACTTTTTGCTTATAAGCCGGCTGTGAGGAGAGGAAATCAACCTTCAAAGATAATGAGGTTCCCCTTTACAACAAAATTTGGATCCACATAGCCGAAGAAGGAAAAAGTAAAGCCCAATAATCAACCATTCGAAGAACCAAGTTTCAAATTGCTATCACAAGGACTTTTGTATATCAAAGTTGAATATAATAGAGTAATTGTTGAACGTTATGTTCCTGACTGGTGTATTGGTGTGGTCTATTGAAAATGTTGTGCAATTTCTTTTATGTTGAATTAATATTTTATGTCGCTAGAATTTAGAAAACATTGAAACTTTACAATTGTATATGTTTTATATGCTACAATATATGATATTATAGGATTCATTTTTTTTACTGGTGTATCTAAAATGAGTATCATGTTTGAAAATGATGATGTTATAGGAATGTTATTTCTGTTAACAGGAACACGGATGATATATTCTCTAGTATATATAATGTAGGGAATTGTATGAGAAATTGGTTGAATGGAGGAACATGTTCAATTGGTTTACTTGCATTCGAAATAAGTTGTATATTTTACAAATAAAGGTTTATGATGAGTATATGTAAAATGTTTTAGAAATACAGGTTTATGAGGAGTATATGTAATATATTTTATAAATAAAGGTTTATGATGAGTATATGTGATATATGATAAATTGTTGAGATTCCGAAGTATATGTAATAATACGATGTGTATTTTAGAACTAAATGTTTAGGATAAATTGTTTACAGGAGCATGGTTGATAGAATTTTATGATGAGTATAGGTGATATATATGTCGTTAGTAAATTGAGTAAAATTGATTACTATAGTAGATGAAAAATAATGCAAAAATTTGGAAATAAATTTAATTTAATTGTAAATTGTTTCCAGGAACATGACCAGAATATATGTTATGAAACGAAAAAAGATAGAACACATTTTTCTAGGAAAAATAATATATGCTAGGAAACGGAAGAATAAATAATATAAGTTTCAAAAAATGAACGAAAAAATAAAGACTAACCAATTCAAAATCACCAAATAGGAAGAGAAGAAGAAAGAACAAAAACTGATTTCTATAGTAATTGAAAAAGAAATCCGGCGCGGAATTAATTCGAAGGATAATTTAAAATATTATTACCATATAAGTTATATAATTTATACCATATTTAAAGCATTGGAAAGGTAATAAATATTACATTAATATATACAAGTATATATGAATTAATAATTAAGGAAGTTATAATTGATATAATAAATTTGATTGTTGATAATTAAGAAAAATATTGTTTAAGATTTTTGAAAATAATTATTTTCAAATAATTAGATGAAGGTTAAAATTGTCCAAAAATACCAAGATTTCATACTTAAGATAATAATTGCAAAATTAGGACATTTGTGAAATATCGGGGGAAATAAGGTGTTTCCTCTAAATCTTTCTATTATTTAATAATAATAAAAGGTATTTTTAAAATAGCAAAATAAATTAAAATATTTACAAGCTATAGCAAAAATTTTAGATTTTATCAATGATAGAAACCGATAGACTTCTATCACTGGCTATCAATGTTATAGATAGAAGGATATCAGTGTCTATCAAATGCTTGTTATTGATAGAATTTAAAATTTTACTATAGCTTGTAAATATTTTGTCAAATTTCCTATATTTTATAATTCTCCTAATAATAATAATAATTATTATTATTATTATAGGCTAAATTAAAGGCTATAATAATTTGGGGATTAAAATAAAAAAATCAAATTATGTTCAAATATAACAAAGTTATTAAAATGTTTATAAAGTAAAATTTCATATTATTTGATGGTGCAACATGAAGAAGTGGAGCTGTGTCAGCATTGTCTTCATCTCTTCTGAGAAACATATGTTGCCATATAACTTCACACTCGGTGAATTGTGTTCAAATAATGTTGTTGTATACCAAGCCCTCATCATTGACCTACAAATGGCTTAAGAAAATTGGTATAAAATACATATAAGTATTCAGAGATACAAAGCTATTTGTAAATCATCTCTCCTATTAGTACGAGATGAAACATCAAGATTTGAAGTCCTGCTTCATTTATGCTGGAAGAGTGATGAACAAATTCGACGGCATAATATTATTGGAGCATATACCGAGATTAAAAAATAAGAAAGTTGGTGTCTCTGCAAACTTAGCCACGGCTTTAACAATCTCAAAAGATTTACCGATAAACATTTTCCTTTGTCAAAAGTGGATCATGCACTCGATTGATAGTGATCAATATGAAGAAATCGATGTGATATATATGTATGCAATTGATAAAGAAGATTGACGTCAACCCATTTATAAACTATCTGGAGCATGGAAAACTTTCCACTAATCTTCGTCATCGAGATGAGATACGAAGAAGAGCTGCCCAATTTATTTATTACAATGACACTTTATCGACGCTCATATGAAGGTCTTCTTCTGCATTGCCTAGGAAAAGAGGAATCAACAAAGGCTTTAGAAGAAGCACATTCAGGTATCTATGGTGCTCACTAATCTGGTCTGAAACTCCAACATTAGTTGAAAAGAATGAGTTACTATTGGTCCACTATCATCCATGACTCGATACATTATATGAACCATTGTGAAACCTGCCAATTCCATGCAAATTTTATACATCCACCATTGGAGCCTCTTCATCCGACAATAGCTTCATGGCTTTTTGAAGCTTGGAGACTCGATTTGGTTGGACCTATCACACCTAAGTCATCGGTTGGTCATTCTTACATCTTTGTGGGAACTGATTACTTTTTTAGACAGTGTGTCATTAAGAGAAGCAAAGAAGGAAAACATCGTAAATTTTGTTCGAACGCACATCATTTATCGATATGGTATTCTTTATCACATCGTGATGGATAATGGAAGACAATTTGCTAACACTCTGATGGATAAGTTGTGTGAGAAATTTAACTTCAAACAATACAAGTCTTCTAATTACAATGTTGTAGCAAATGGATTGGCAGAAGCATTCAACAAAACTCTGTGCAATCTTTTGAAAAATGTAGTCTCCAATACAAAAAGAGATTGGCAAGAAAAGATTAGAAAAATATTATGGGCCTATTGAACTATCCATCATACTCCTACATGTGTTACACCTTATTCTTTGGTTTATGGAGTAGAAGCAGGACTCTCACTAAAGAGAGAAATTACGTCCTTGAGAATGGCAATTCAAGAATGGCTAACTATTTAAAACAACGTTAAATTATGCCTTCAAGAGTTAGAAGCACTTGATGAAAAGAAACTAGAAACTCAATAAGCACTGGAATGTTATTAAGCGCGAATGTCTAAGGCTTTTGACAAACATGTAAAGCCCCAGTCATTTCAGATTGGTGAGTTAGTGCTTGCAGTAAGAAGACCTATCATCTCGATGAGACATACGAGGAATAAGTTCACACCTAAATCAAAGAAGTTTTCACGAATGGAGCATACAAAATCATCGATCAAGACGGGTTATGAATTAACCCAATCAACGACAAATTTCTCAAGAAGTTTTATGCTTAATTTTGTTATAAAAAATATTTCAGTTGAACTACGTTATGACTTGATCCTTATGTTATAAAAAGGGTACGTAGGCAGCTTAAAGTCGCTTTAGGTTCAGTCGCATGCAAAAAGAAAAAAATTATGCTTCACTGTCATCTTATAGTAAAAAATATGTAAGCAATACAAAATAAAAATTTTGAGCAGTCACACTAGAATAAAAAAATTTGCATTATCATTAAAAAAAATCTTGCATTTACAAAGATTACAACAAAAAGAAAAAGAATTAAAAAAAGGGGGGACAGATGGAGCAAATTCAAATCTTCGACTTGAAGTTCTTAAATTATTCACGTGCAACCTCCATGCTCTTGTGAACTGTAGCTAGGGCCTCAATGGCTTCTTTAGTAATAGCAGGGGTGCTTTTGAGGGTGTTGACTTCGTCTTGAAGCTTGACAACTTCTAGCTCTTGCTTGTTTATGGCCTCATTTTTATCACCAGATAAGTTCGACACAATTGTTCAGACTCAGTATTTATACTCTGAAGTCTGCTCTCTAGTTCCTTCTTTTCCAAAGATAACTTTGTAGCCCTCTTCTGAATAACATCGACATCTCTTCGTAGTTGGTCCATCAAAGTTAAGGTTTCTTTGATGGTAGATGTCTTCTTGTCTAACCGACGAACTTTATATGTCGACAACAATTGTGCAGAATATGAAGATTGTGCATCGTTGAAATTGTCTACCCTCTTAAGGTCACTGTTCAAATACTCTTCAAGAGGAGTCAAGTTGTCTGCATGGATCTTGGCAATTCTCGAGAGAACTGTTGTTATTTCTGGCCTAAGTCTTGGGATATATTCAAAACGAGTGCGCATGATCTTGTCTTGAATATCCCTCACATACATAAGGTTGTTTTCTGAAAGAAGTTTGAAACCATATTTTCACCAATCCACTTAAAAGGATCAGGATGTCCGACTGTCTGTTTCTTAGACGTGTCTAGAGGCAGCTTAGAAATCTTAAGAGGAGCATGTGTGGATGTGACCTTCTCCAAAGGCACTTTAAGGCAGGCACCTCCTTTGGATAGAGAATTCTCCATGTCTTTGCCACTCACTTTTATCTTGTCTCGACAAACCTCCTCGAGAAGTGTAGATAGATGTTTGTTCAACTGGTTTGGCAACTGGTGTCTTCGAAGTACCAACTTCCTAAATTTTGGCCATTGATTTACAATTTTTTTTATATGATCATGTAAAGGTCATTGCATTTTTGGATAATTTTAATTGTAAATCTTGTAATTTAGAGTCCAATTTTGGATTCATGGTGTTTTTCTGAGAAAAACGGTACCAAATTTGCCCAAAATGGACCACCAAAAGGCCTCCAATGGGTGGTTTTACGCAACTACACGCAAACCAAGAAAAAAAACTTCGTGCGTGTCTGGGGGGAGAAGAAGGGCTGATGTCAGTAGCACATAAGAGAGACGTGGCTTGGAGGCTCGACGCGACTGGAGGCTCTAGTGCGGCTTGGACTGGGCCTAGACGGTTGGCTACGGTTAGACTCGCGATCGACTTGGTTCGCGTGGTCGGCTCTGGTTCGACGCAGTTTTGCATTTTGGTATCGGTTCAGTCTATTTTTAAGCTGGTTCTTCATATTTTGGGCTGGTTCAAGCTTTTTGGGGCCGGTTTGATGCTATTTTTAACTGGTTCAAGGTTTTTGGGCCCTGTTTGAAACTTTTTGAAGGTTTTGGAGCTTTGAAAGCAATTTTAGGATATTTTAAAGCTTAATTATTGTAATTTGTTGATTTATTTTATCCTAGGGGTCAATATTACGGGTTCAATTGCTATTTAAATGTTTTATAGCTGTCATTTAGATAAATCTCACCTTAAGTTAAGCATGTTCATGCATTTTTATATATTATAAATTTTATAATGTATGGTATTAATGCATGTTATAAATTTCACGAGTTATTTAAAGTATGTTGATATTTTAAATATATGAAATTGAATAAGCGTGATGCATGACATTACTTAGTTAAATATAATATATTTATTAGTACATAATCATAACATGAAACTTGAATATTTGAATATTTGAATAGCTTTTCAAAGACAATCCTCCATAGCCACGGGCAGTATTTACCCCTTCATTCAAAGACAAAACAGTTGATGGGTAGCTAACCCTCCTCCTTTAAGACATAACAATATATCCTTCCTGATGGCCCACAGTTAAAAATAAGTTCGTCAATCGTATCATCAATATGGAGTTAACCACATACATACAATAGGTTTCATAGAATATTCGAACATGATAAAAAACATTTGAAAACATGAAATATTTCCTTGAAAGTTTGAAACATTTTCTTGAATTCATGAAATCATAACGTAGCTTGGAAATATCATTTTAGTAAACATTTATCAATAGCATGTCTTGTATAAGAACTTGAGATCATGTTTAGTAAACCATTTTAAAAACTATTTTGTAAAGCTTGAAAACATGTTTAACAAATACCTTGGAAACCATGATGTTACTCACAAGCTATTGTTGGTAAGCTTGGAAACATGCTTAATAAATCATTTAGAAATCATGGTGTTACTCACAAGCTATTGCTTGTAGAGCTTAAAATCATATTCAATAAATAGCATTCAAAAATATTTTGTTACTCACAATCACTTGAATATAGCCTTGGTCTTGGGAGTTCCTCCTAATCTTCCTTGTCCTGAAAAAATTCATATTTTATCCTTAATTAATTCGTTGAACATGAAAATATCTAAAACTTTTTTTAAAAATTCCAAAAATATCAAGATAGCCCAAAATAGTTCAAAAACAGCCCATCGGAGCCCATTGACATGGTGCAAGACCTGGCCACACGTACATGGCCTGGGGCCTGCCGCGTGCTAACCTCACTAAGGTGAGGCGCGCGCCGCGTGCTTGCTGCCTACCCGGTGTCCCTCACTTGGGTGGCGTGCGTTGGTGCTTGCCGCACACCATGCGTCGTGCTAACCTCTAAGGCAAGGTCATACGCGTGCCTTGCTACTCGGTTGTGCCATGAATTTGTCATTTGCATACAACTTGACCCAAAATAACCTCTATAACCAAAACGCCAAGCCCATCTCGCCTACACATGCATGACTCACAGCCACTACTCAGACACTGTTTAACTTCTAAAATCATAACTCATCTTTAAAAACTCATAACTTAAAATCTATAACTCTTTTGGTAAAACTTTCTTCTACAAAGTTTCTCTAAATCGTCTTAACTTTCTTACCTCAAATTTTCAAAGGCAAGTTCCAAGTAATAAGTCTTGTAGCTCTCTAGTAGTGTACCTTGCTCAGATTCACCCGAGAAATGACCTTCTCGCCTTCCCTTGATCTAATCGCAAACCTTTTTTATTCCAAATTGAACAGAAGTTCTCTTCCACAAACTAGACTCAATTTCTGAACTTTTGAGAAAAATTTAAGTGTTTTTGGATTAGTAATTTGTGAGAATTTGATTGCTGAAGTTGGCCTATTTATAGAGTCTCTTGCATGCAATTAGGATGACATGTAATCCTTGATTAGACTCACATCTTAGGCTCTTGTTAACACCTCAGTAACTCCTCCACGTTCTCCTGACCGCAAAAGTGCATGATGGCATAGTTTAGACACCTGAACTTACTTTTAATCGAATGCCCTCATCATGCCACATACATGTCCTACTCATATGGCTAACCTCCAAGTCTTCTCGCATAGCCCTTGGTTGCATAGCCTCTCCTCGCCTAGCTAACCTTCATGCTTACCATGCCAAGCCTTAGTCGCCTAGCTTCCTTGCATAGAACCTTCTTCGCCTAGCTAACCTCCCACACTTGGCCGCAAGCCTTCCTCGCGTGACACCCTTCCTTTAGCCAACTAACCTCTTAACACTTGCCTCTAGGCCTTAACTCCAACGCATGGTCTTCAACCTTCTTCGCCTACAAGCCTTCCACGCGTGGCCATGTCTTTTGCCCAACTAATCTCTCAAACACTCTCGTCGCAAACATTCCTTGCGTGCCATCAACCTCTTATGGACAGCCTCCATGCCAAGCCTAAATTAAACGTCTAGTAAACCTCTCAAGGTATCCTTCTCGCCTAGCTTGGCCGCCCAAAGACAAGCCTCAAACGCCTATCTTTTAGAGGTTTTCAAGCCTCTTCTTATTGTCCAATGACACCCTTTTGGAGACTCTTTAGCCTTCCTTTGCCGCCCACACAACCTGTAAACATCCAAAAACCAACCTTTTGGCACTTAGCCAAATTTCTCAACTTTTCTCTTATTCTCAAACCTAAACTTTAAATTCCAAATATTTTCACCTTCTTTTCGTATAAATTTTATTTTCTTTTGTCATTGACTAATCTTAGCAAATTCTAAAGGTTAAAGAAACTTTGAGTTCCACAAATTCCCTGTTTCGACCCTGACCTACCTAGGAAACCACTCTCTTCACTTGCACTTGGGCAAGATAGAGGAAAACTTGTAGTAATCAAAACGATTAATCACTGTAGTTAATTAGCAACGCTTAGGTAGGAGTATGCAAACCTTCTATCTAATACATGTATAATCACCACAATACATCGGCTATGAACTGCTTGATCTTTATCGTGAATGCATTCTAATTAGGCTCTAATTGTACGACTAGAGTTGACAACTAGGCTAGGTTCATGTCATGTTTATGATGATTGTTACATGCTTTTGGACTATGGTGCCTGCTAACTTTGGTTGTTAGGCTATGTATCCCACATGTACGGTGTCCCTCAGGATCACCACATTAGACAACTCTATAATTTTGTGTCTGTCAGTCTACAGATGGTCCGATGGGATCACTCATAGTTCAATTTATTGCATGTTCCTTCGTGATCGTTAGATTATGAGTGTTCCTACAGAATCACTAGTTCAGATGTGTTCCATCGGGCACCGATATCATTATTTTATGGTACCTCCTAACGAAAAGGTAACAAATCTCTTAGCGGGACTAGTAGTAGGTTCTTTACTGGGTATATTTTTATATTCACCATTTTCTATGCTTAATATTTTCAGCGAAGGTAGAGGAAATGGAAAGTTGGCGAGCGACGGAAAAGGCTCTTGTGACATGTCATATGGGGACTCAGTCTTGCTTCCGCTTGTCATTATTCATTATTCAGTATTTTGATTTTAAACATTTTATTTAAATTTTTTATTTTATTTATTTATTTATTTAAAAAATTAGTTAGAGTGATCAACTGCAACATGTTCTTATGGTATTTGATAGATTTCACTCAATTTTGTTTTACGAACAAATGTTTGAAGTTTATTTTGATAAAGATTTAGTTTTCTTCTTTTCAAGTAAGTGTCATAATTTTTATTTATTTTTAAGGTAATGACCTCAACTTCGTATAAAGAGTTGGGTCATTACATAATTAAATCAAGAAAATTAACAAAACATAGTAAAGCGAGTTAGGGGTTGAACCCGAAGAAATTTGTTTAGGATATTAAAATTCTTTATCAAAGAATAAAAAATTCTAAATTGTAAAGGGGGTTTTTGTGGAACCAATTTCAATGTAATATAAAACAAGTAAATCTTTTTTGTTTTAGGAAAATCATGGGCACAAATAATCATGGTTTCTCTCAACCAATATTAAAAGTGGGAAGGAGTATCTTTTAGCCAATCTTTTTTTCATTAAACCTCTCAACATTGCATTCCAATTCACAACTAATTAATTAGTTTAAAAAATTAATTAACCTCGATTAATCAACAAGATTTGCATCAAGATTCATACTAAACTTATCAAATGCATTTTTATTTCATCAGTTTTTATGTATTTTTTAAGTTTGCATTAAGATCTTAGGTTTTAAAGTTGTGACATTCAAAAGAAAGGAAATTAAAGCCTCTATCTTAAGAATGATTAATTAATTAAGTTCAAACTGGATTATTCAAGAAACGATTAAAAGGAAAGACATGCTTAAAATCAATTCAATAATTACCAATCAATCCTGTAAAAAATTGTGCTTAGTGCCACTAGAAGCTAAAGAAAGTTTCATGCTCAATGAGAGTGCCCAAACTAATGGGTATTAGTTTTAAGTGAAGTGATATAAAAAATACAAAGAAAATGAGGTAATATAGCATTTTGGTAGGCTGGATACGATCAAGGTGTGCACATTGACGCGATGCAGAAGTTCTTAGCATCACAACACTATGGTTGGGCGTTGCAGCGCTGCAGGTAACCATTTTCAGCACCACAACGTTCTTTAAAGGAATGTGACACTGTATAACAACGCTATGATTCTGAATTAGAAGTCGTAATGTTGCACAAAAATGGGACTCTCGAGTCTTAATGCACCGTGACAAGGCGTCAGATTGGCTAAAATTACGATTTTGCCCCTCATTTTCGTTTGGCCCGTTTTAGTTCGGATTTGAGTTGTTTTTGCTCTGTTTGACTCCTTAGCTTCCTTAGATCAATGTTTCCTACAAAAATAAGGGAATCAATGCATAAGCATGACTATCTTAGAAATTTTAACTTATAAAACATTACACTTTTATAGTACTATGGTATACATTTCTAATGCCATAACAGAACTCAAGAACATAAAAAGTCAAGATAATGATTTTCTACCATATCACGATCAACACAACTTAGGGACTCGATAACATTAGCAAAGTCAAATTCGACTTCCAGCGTAAGAATAAAATTAGCAAAATGATTAGTTAGAGACTACAAACATTCCTCTAAAGCTTTCATCTCGAGCACCTTTGTTCTTATTTAAATTTCAATATTTGGTCAAAATTTATGCTTTCTAGACCTACCATTCTTAGTAACAGCCAATGTCAGCTGTTGTAAAAAAGCCGGGTTTTGTTACACTTCATCTTCCATTGTTTCTGGTTGGGGAGCTGAATATTTTCATGAGTTCTTCATGACCCTTATCTTTATCATAATATAATTGGTGGATTACAATATATTACCTCAGCTAATTCAGTATACGTCAATCCATGCATTCTCCAACTCTTATTCATTACCAATTTAGGAAAAGCATCTTATGTTACCTAAATGATTTTGATTTATTTTGTTATCTTGTGTTGTTTCTGTTCAAAATCTTTATTCCAACTAAAATGGGATGTTTTGTCTCAACAACACCTATACTTTGGTTAGATAACTTCGCATTGTTGCTGCCAAATAGGTGTTTCATGGATGAATGAATCAAATTTAAATTGATGTCCATTATGTCTAAGACTAGGTTTTTGCGGGCTAATTCCTAAAAGTAGCTCTAGTCATTCTTCGATCAACTACAAATTTCGGTAAAAAAAAAACATTGTAGAACTACTTTTAATTTTTTTTAAATATCATTTTTCAAGAACATTTCTTTTTTGCTTTATAATTTTTTTACAAAAAAAATGTATTCACATCTTTATAAAATTGAGACCACGACCTTTTATGGGTTAGGTTAAATTAATTCATCAAAATACAATTTGAATTCAACTTTGTATCTAATAAGAACTAGTCATACACAAACATCAAATTTCAACATGAAAAAGTAAAGTAAAAACGAAGTTAAATATTCAATCTCTCTACATATCATTAAAAACGTAACACTTAGTTCTTTTTCAATAACTTTTCCTTTTTAATAAGGGAGAACCAAAGTGAATAAAAAGCTATGAACACAAACTTTGTGGGGGATGGGGAAAGAAAAAGGGGAATATGAAGAAGATTAGTAGTTTGGTTGAAAATTGAAACCCAAAAGTCTTCAATCTGTTGAGCACTTGGAAAGTTGAAAGTGAGAACTTGAAAAAAAAAGGTTTTCATTTATTTTATTTTATTTTATGGGTGTGGACATGGAGGGCCCATTATGTCTTCAAACAAGAAAAAGGAAGAAGCAAATGGGTGGCTCTCTACTAGTGGAGGGTTGTCAAAATCAATGGAATCACTTGTCAATTTTTTTACTACTTTATTTTTTTATAAAAAAAAAAAGGCAACTAATCAAAACAATTGCTTATGCATCTTATTTGAGGGATAATGACAATTTTTATCCAATTAATTTCTTTTATCTTTTTTTCACATTAAGTACTTAAAAGTGAAAGAGAGAGAGAGCTCAAATGCTTTATCACTAACCACTAATCAATCATTGTCATAATCTTAGGGTATCATGTATAGCTTCAATGCAATGTTTATCATCTCCACCAATCTTATGTTGACTTTGTTTGCCAAAAATAAAATTTTCTACTTTATAAAATAATAGTAACACTCATAATTTCACTCTCACTACTTTTTAATCAAATTATTTTTTAGTCATTGATTACTAACTGCGATTTTAAAATATGGTAGGTAGAAAGCTTAGTATAAGAAGAGGTAATTCCTATAAATTAGAAAAGAAAATCACACCGATCATTTCCTTGTCTCAACTGTGTTTGGAAGAATACCTTGTATAATTAAAAATGAAATAACGTTAACAGACCGATGTCACTTTAATTAGATACAAATAATCGTAATGTAAATGATTATATGTTATATATATAACAATAATTGAAGTAAATAAATAAAATCTCAATATCATCTTAGAAAAGAAAAAAAATAATAGGTAATACAAACATGCATGAAAAACATCATATCATGAAAACACAATTGTTAGCTTTGCACAAGTTGCAAGTAAAATTAGTTACAATGATTTTCTTAACATGAACAACTAATTTTGATAGACCAACCTCAAGCTTACTTCAATCTAATAGAACTCTTAAATAGTTGTTTTCAACTCACTTAACTCAAGTCAAGATCAAAAGAAATAAAGAGAAAAGATGATAGGAAAACTCTTCATGTTAGAAAGAAATGGATTCTAACTAAAGAAACAAGTTACGATTTATCAAGTAGCAACTAAGTAACTCTCTAAAAATAAATAAAATAATAATCATTTAAACATATATTAAATATAACTTAATTGAAGTGTTACTTGACAAACATATATAACTCGTCACATGGAATTGACTACAAGTTTAACTTTCATATATTAAATTTTTTAATTGAAACCTCATCCATTTTGATATGGCAACGTATGAAATTAGGGTTGAACTCAAACCCAATGAAAAATTAAGGGAGTTGTATGGAATTCAATATCTTAAAATAAAAAGTCAAACGATCTTTAGGTTCTTAGAACAAACTAGTCGAGCTTAGTGGAGTTTCACCAAAAGAAAAATAACGATCAAGTTGAGATTGTCACTAACACTCTTTAACTTTGAGAATCACATCCATCTTGACACTACCAACATTACAAATATCAAAGCAAGTGTCAATAGGAGGACCATATAAGTGGCTTTATTTCAACAACCTCAAAGATAAGGGCAAGCGACTTTAAGTGATAAACTTTAACTCTCTTTGTATATGTACTTTTCTACACTAACGTAGACTTCAAAGTGTACTTGGCTCGACACCATACTAACGTGAATACTCACACACAAAGTTAGCCATAACTATTGTGTCTAGATGAGATGAGTGAGTCTAGGGGCAGATTCAAAAACTTCATGTTAAAGGGCATTCATTGCACCCATAATCATAAATCTATATAAAGTATTATTCACCTAACTATATAAGCAAAAAGTAGTATTCGATCAATTTTCATAAAATAATAAAAAAGTATAATATACCACGCATTAGAAATATGAAATATGCTCAAGATTAAAATTTAAAGGAAAAGTGCATTTGTTCTAAAAAAGAAAGTGCATCATTCAAGATTTGAAAGACATTAGTCAACCTGTCAGCTACATGTGTCCCTCCACAAACTACTGACCCAATGTCAATTTTAACATCATATTTTTAAAATATTACAACTTAAAATACAACTACATTTATGTTTTATCTTTAATGAAAGTATAAGACAGTTTCACTCAATAAAATAAATGAAAAATACTATAACATGCATCACTATATATATTTTGTTGATACCAAATTTTCACACAGGACACCAATAATTGAATTTATAATTTGAAAAAGAAAGAATGTGTAAAACAAAACAAAACAAAAAAAGTTTTGATATTTGAGTCATTACAAGAATTATACAATAGTGAATAAGTTAGAAGTTTAAGTTATTTTATATGAAGCCGTAGTAAATTTGATATAGAGTTTATCTTTGTTCAACTAAGATTAAGATATAAGTTTCCTAATCATAAATAAGATAAGTTGTCTCTCAAACTGAATGGTTCAATGTGTGCCAAATGGTGAAGGTTGATCTCGCCTTCATCCTAGTTCATTCTTGATCGAAGAGGTTGGTTTGGGTTTTCAACCCATACCATCATTATCTTTTACTACCCAATTAGACCATATTATGCTCCAATTATTGAATAGAGAAGCTCAGCCTCGACCTCGGTTGTGGATTGTCTTCCTTTGAAATATATCTTGGGTTTAAAGCGTTATTTTAGGTGGAGACATGCATAATAGATCCACATCGATCTTAATTAATTGTCAATTTCCACTCGTATCATATTCTTCTTGATTTTTTGCTAGTTCTAAATGTCAATTATACCCTATGATCCAAAATCACCCATAAAACATATATAAACTAAAAAGAGATTTTTTAAGATAATACTATCTTTCCTCGTTATTTTGACCTGCATTGAGAACAGTGGTTACGTATATGAAAAATACTAAAATATCACTTCTTGAAAAAGAATACATACTCTTAACCGATCACTAATAAATCTTTTCCAAAAAATCATAAAAAGATAATCAAAATTCTTGTGCAGAAGTCTCCTATGCCAACCATACCATATTTAACATGAACTGAAGGCGAAAAAGCTAAACACCTTTCACTGTTTAGTGTAAACAACATGAAAAAGAAAACTAAGTGCTCAATTATGTCAAACAATAATGCTTAAAGGAAAAGAAAAATCTTTAGATGCTTAAGGGTGAAGGAGAGAGAACAAAGTAAATAAATAAATATGTGAATATATATTTTATATAAATGATGATGTCAAGATACATAATATGAATACAATATCTATATATGTACGTGAAAAGTATAAATGAGTATAGTTTCTTTTTAGAATGATAGATCTTAAAATAAGTAAAGTAAATAAATTAGACTATATCATAAAAGTGTGTACGAAAGTATTTGTTCATTAATAAATTGAATTCTACTATCTCAACTTTGCACCGCATTAATTAATTTGTACCATAAACTCTAATATTCTTCCAACCTTTTATTATTATTATTATTTTCTTTAACGTTTTATGAACTTTAATTTTGAACCATACAAAACCTAGTCTTAACATCTCTTTTTTCTTTAGTACGGTGCATGCATCTAAAATACCTTTTGTAACAAATAAAAACAGCTCACATTACATATATATCTGATATTAATGCCCAACTAAAAGATATATATTTATTGCGCTTTGTTTCTTCTACAAGAGTTAATTACTTTAAATAGCTTTCTTTTTCTTTTTCTTTTTCTATTTATGATTTGGTTGTTAATGATAAAGATGTATATAGGAGAATAACAAATTCGGTTAAATTCTAACGTGTATGCATTAACTTTCAAAAAATATCTGTTGTGGAATGCGGATTTAGGGGTCACCATTTTTCTTTGTTTTTGGAAAATGCATGTGGTTTTTAGTCGTTTTATAAAATAGATTTATTGTACTTTAAATTGCATACTAGATTTACTAGTTTGGTTAATTGTCACAAAATAGATCTAAAGATTGAACCTTCAATCTAAGAAAAAAGGTCATGTTTATTACGGTTGAGTTATCATTGTTGTTTTCCTTAATTATAAAGAATATTATTATAGAATTTTTGTTATGAGGTATGTTTTGAGGTTTAATTTGTTGGAGGTTAGTTTTTATTTTTTATTTCTTTTATATATATGTATATATATATAAACTAAATTATTTTAGAAAAATTAATATCTAAAACTCTCAGTTTACTTTTTAAAAACAAAAGAAACTTTGATCAAATAGTTATTAAAAAGTCTTAAAAGTAGAATTACATATGAGTTAAGCACTCTTCAAATAATAATGTTGATGATTAAAAGTGGATTTTAGAAGAGTTTCTTGAATTATTTTAGATTATGAAATGGGTTTTCTAAAACAACTGTTAGTAAATTAAAATGGTTTTAGAAGTAAACTAATTTTTTTTTTTTAATGAAAAAATGATTTTTAAGTGATTAACCAAAAAAATTCATGATATGTGGTAAAGAAAAATGTAGATTCATAATTATTATAACATAATTTGAAATATGAAAGTATATTTTTTAAGAATATATAAGAGAAAAGAAAGTATATTATTAAATGTGGGTGCACTCATTGGATGTATAACCACTTAAAAAGAAGTTGTTCATTAGCCTAAATTAATCTATATGTGCGTGTGTGTGTATTTGAGTGAGGTTTGTTTGGTTCCTAAAAAATAAAAGAAAAACTAAGATAATGGATTCTGACAAAGTAATAATTAAAAAGATGAAAAGTTTTGAAGGAAACATGTAATGTAGTATGACTCTATATATTCCTACTTTTTACACACAAGTATACCCTCATTTCTTATTTTTTGTTTTAAAAACACTGTTGTAGCTGAATTAATAAAGTTTGTGTAACAATGGATAATCTCATCACATCAAAAAAAAAAAAAAAAAAAAAAAAAAAAAAAAAAAACACTCAACTACCCAAACACACTAAAAAGTATTATTATTAGCATTATTATTAATGGGATATTATTAATATTAGCACTCTTTTTCATATATATATATATATATGTCTTTTCAAAACACCTAAGCACTCCCTACCCTACTCTCCCCCCCTTTCATTTATATCTTTCTTCCCTCCCACCTTTTCCTTTTTTAGGTTTTCCAATTTTTCATTTTCTTTCTACTTTCCTATCACTCACTTTATTTTAAATCAAATTAACAATTTTTAATGTATTTATTATCTATTTATGTATGATAGACTCATCATTTAAACGGGTTAAAATCGATCGAATCAATATTTATATCAATCTTTCGATTTTCGAGAAGGAAAAATCAATGGGTCGATTTGGTCAATTTTACTCAACTCTTTCTTTAAATTTGCGGGTTTGGAAATTTTCCACGAAGAGATCTCGATCAACTTCGATTTAGTTTGGACGGCTTGATTTTTCTGTCTATTATACTCAGTCGTAGTGAATACTTGTCATATCAATATAATTTAGTAGATATAATTAAAGCACAAAATTGTATAAGTATCGGTGGTTTAATCCTTAATTTTTATATTTTGTTCGTGTCATTTAATATCTAAGAAATTTATGCATTTGTGTTAGATAGTATAAGCTTTATATTACGAGTGTGTGGAAGGAAGTTTGAACAAGGAACTTAGCTAGTTTTCATGAGGTAGCATGCGACGACGAATCTATACCAATTTTTATTATTTAGATATATATTGAACAATGAAGTTTCATTTCTCTTTTAACTTATCATATTAATGAATGAATGATAGATATTTAGTGAGAATATAAGCCTTTCAAAGACCAAAAAACAGAAATAGAGCAAAAGAAAGGATATTTCATTCATAAATTAAAAAAAGAAGATATTTAGACTTTAGTTTCCTCAAATAGTAGTTTAGATACAATATTGGTATTTGATTTAATTCTATTAGAGTTGTTCGTGTCTTAATGAATTAGAGAATAAAACCTAATTTAATAAATTATTATCCAAGGCACTCAACAAATTGTACTCATACACCCAACTAGTCATCTGGTGTATTACATATTGAACAAAGAAGTTATGTATTATTTGATGCATTTTATATCCATCCATTACAAATATCTTATTAAAGTTCGAACATGTTATATATATTAGGTACCATGACAATAATAAACATTTCCCATTTACACATATAGTTATAGTTTTAAAAAATAATTAGTTTATATAACTTGTGTACACTATGTGTATACCTATGCTTATAATTTGATTTAACAATCACTTATGTTCAATTATTTAAATCACTAAAAAAAAAAAGAGAGAAATAGAATCTGTGTATGTTATCTAAACTGAAGTTGCTATTGGAAACCATGAATCAAAGTTGTTCTAATCATTTCATTACCAACCTTCTTCATAATTACATAAATATAAGAGATAAACTTGAGATGCTTTATAAAAAGAGATTAAACTTAAAGATATAGAAAAGGTTAGACAAAGCAATAAATGATTTGAAAGGATGCCTAATTTTTGACATCTATACTTATTATTACTTTCTCTTTAAGATATTGTTGTGAGGTTAATTTTTGTAAGAGATTGGCACAACCAATTCAGTCAAAATAAATAAATAAAAGTTTCTTTCCTCCTCCAGTTTTCCCATTATTTATGAAATAATATACCAAAAGGAAAAAGGGTTTACTGCCATTCTTCTTCATTATTAACTTGACCATTGTCATTAAATAATTTATTCATTCATTCATTCATTTATTTCATATACTTCACATACTATTTAAATACTACTTTTACTCCATGGTTATACTAGAATTTTTCTATCTCAAAGATATTAAGTTGGTGTTGAAGTTAGATATAAATGTAATCTTAGATGTTAGTTAGTGTGACTTTTTGAGAAAAAATAATTAAGAGAATAATTATACGATACAAAGTTTTAACTGAATAATATATTATCTCAATTTCTTAGATAAAGTTTAATATATCGATAAAAAATTGAAGGTCTCTCAATATTAATATTGAGATATCAAGAAAATGTTGTGTGAATAGATATTTTCACGAAAAATTATGGAAAAAAAAATTAAAACAGTATCCAAGTGCTTTGAACTTAGTTAGAATATATGTATATTTGTATTATATTTAGAGTTGTTTAATTATATTGCTTACTTTTTATGTTTAATGAGTTTTTCTTCTACGTTGTTGTAATGAAAATATCAAATCACTTATATGAGGATGGCAAACTCATTAAAACATAAAAATATTAATAAAAAAATATCGACATATTGAAAAAAATTTGGAGGTTTAATTATCTAATAAATTAAGAGCATTTGAAATTTGGCTTTCTTCTTTTGGCTCATGTACATTTCTTTTCGTGCATCGAAATTGGAATAGAACTGCTCGTATATTTTGGTTGGTGGGATTTTTATGTTATTTCTTAATCTTGGTTTACCATTTAGTGAATTGGTTAGTTGCTAGTTGTAATTATGATGTAAGGAACTTTGTCACTCTGTCGGAGATTATTGGTAAGATATGATGTTTCTTTTCGTATTTAAAAGAACAAAAGCAAAAACCAAAGAGATATAACTAAAAGACTAATTATATGTTACTATAAAAGACAAAGCTTGATACACATGAGTTTACATTATTATATGCACTCAGATCAAGGTAATTACTAGTACTATTATCATTTTATTTTCTTAAATTTTGAGTTGCGAGCCTAATTTAATTATAATAATAATCAAAATCATAAATACTTTTTACAAAAAGAGAATCCATGTTACAAGTGTGTAATAATAATAATTGTTCCAACATCAACATTCATATAAAGTTGTACTATCACCAATTTTAAAATAACAATAAAATTGCTTCCTCATATACTCATCAGATGTTATTTTTTCTTTTTACCTTTTTTATGAAACTTTTTAAGTATAAAAGTTAAACTATTTAAAAATTATACTAAAATTTTATACTTTTTACTAGCGATAGAATCTGTATAATGTTGGACAAAAGTTCATGTTAGTATCTATCAATTTATTTTTTTTATTTTATATTGTACTACTACCACTATTATTAATTGTGATATTTTCCGCATTTTTTAATTGCTCCCTAATATTTGTGTTTTCAAGAACATTTAAACATTTTCTCTCGCTAATCAAATCGGTAAAAAACTAACTCAACTTAAAACTGTTATAAAAAATAAATAAAGTATAAGTTCAATTTATTTGAATTTGAAATTTAATTAATGATGAATTATAAACTAAAAAAAAAATGATGATGAATTATGTAGTTACAAAATAAATTAAAAAATTGCATTTATTTTATGGTACAAGGTTTCAAAAACACTATATTTTAGTTAAATACAAGATTCTCATTTACCCTAATCACTATCATATTAGTATTCTTTAGCTTTGATAAAACCCATAGTTCAATCCTTTTCTTTTCCCACCTCATTCTAGTTTACAGTAATATCACATTCTTCAAAATCAGAATAATATATTATAAGCTTGGAAGGAACCAATAATGCCTCAAAATCTGTTTAAAATAATTCTAGCTAGAATACTTATATAGATGTATATTATTTCTTTTGAAATTAAAATCTTTAGTAATGTAGCTAATAAGATATATGAACAAATGTTTTAAAGAATAAGTTTATTAGTGTATATATGTGTTAATTCTCATTTAAGTGTTCTAGAATCATAATTTTATTTAATTGGTTTGGTCCTAACTCCTAACCTTTAAAATTTCTAAAAATTCCAAGTTCTACTTAATTTGATTGATGTTGACACAACGTAACTTACTTATTTGATAAATATTTTGGTTTGATATTTGAGAAATCAATAAAGAAATAAATAGCAACTAAATAAACTAAGGTCATGCACATGGCTTAGGACAGAGAGGCCAATTAATAATTTATCTTCTTCTACCTATTTGTCACACCATGCAATGCAATTGCAAATCACCCTTATATTTAAAGCAGTACAAAAATACAATACAGAAAATTTCAAGTTCCAAATATAAAATTAATTAAATTGAAGAAAATTAATAAATGAAATTATGATTTTATAACAAATTTCAGTCAACAAATAAGATACAAAAATTTTAAAGGAAGGCACACACTGGAAATACTTTCATAATTTTTTTCCACATTTTAAGAATTAATACCCACCATATTTATTGTAAAAAGGTAAGCTACAAAAGAAAAAAAGAAAAGCATATCGTCATTTATCCACCCTTTAAATACAAAGGCAGAAAAAAGAAAAGAAGGTCCACAAACTCACAACCAGTCACACACACTCGCTCACAGAGTCCACTCACTTCGACTCATCAGGAGCGAGTTGCCATGCGGACGTGGCGATCAACGGTCTAGTGTGCCAGCCAAGCATTAAACACCCATTATTCTCTTCCACCCTGTACCCTTCTCCTCCTGCAAAGAGGGCCAAAAGCATACTAGCTTGTTTAAACGCGTTTGAACCGAGATGGACCGGATCAAACCCGGCCGATTCCATCCTAGCTCGCCACTGAGTCAGTGATTCATGCCTCTCCACTCGGTTCGTTCCTTCACAAGCCACCACGTTGCATATCTGCTTTCCTAAATAAACCTCCGACAACAACACGTCCTCACTTCCCGGTTCGAACCCGCTCGAAGACCCTTCCAACGAGTCGAACAGATTCGAGTAATAATGCAACGCCTCAGTAAACCGGTCCAGGAAAACCGGCCCGTTGTGGTTCGCTTCTTGTTCCACAATCGTTACTATCTTCGGCTTCGTCGTCTTTATCGTTCCCAAAACCTTCTCAATCGCTCCAGGCCGAGCCAACAACCGGTGCAGATCGAACACCGAGTTTACCGCCACCGCCTCCACCGCCGCCGGTCGAATCTCAAGAGCCGCCGGATCCAGATCCGCTAGATTACTACACACGATGTGATTGAACTCGAAATCAACACCAATGGCCTCTGCCATCTGCGCTAACTTCCAACCGACTTGCTGCAACGAACCCGCTGCATTTTCCGGCTGCGGCGGGCCGATTCCAGTCAATCGAAACGCCGGTGGACCTCCAGGCCGCAACGCGAGTGCCTGCATAAGCGCCGGCCACTGCATACCTTGATTAAGACTGAAATCGATGACATGAACTCTCGCCGCCGTCGCGAACGCTTCAAGAATGGCTTGATTGGCAGTGAAATGCGCGAATTTCAGATACGGACAGGTTTCGTAAAAGTGCATCTGAAGAGGATCGGAGTAGGAGGAGTATAGTCCATCTTGAGGAGAATAGATTCTGTAAATCCGACGAGCTAGGGCTTGAGCGAAATACGTGGCGACTTTCCTCATAGCGCCGGCTTGAGACGTTGCAAGAAATCCGATGTGCTTCACCAACGCATCGGCGAGCTTCATATTCTCTTGCTGTACAGCTTCAGCGCAAGCCATTAGAGCGTGAACAAGTTGAATCCCAGTCTCTTGTGAATCCTCTTCCACAACTATCACCGGCCGCGAAGATTCAGAGGCAATCCCCGGCGTAGAAGCGAACGGCGGCGAAGAGGAGGACGGCGACGGTAGCAAATTAACCGAACTACTCTGTGTTTCAATCTTCAATCGCTTGCGAGAATTAGTTTGGGTTTCATCTTTAGGAGGTAAAACTGCAACGCCAGGAATGGCACTAAGATCGTACTCAGAATCATCGTCGTAGAAACAAGATTTGGTAGATTGAATGGGGTGGTGAGAATTGGAATAGGGAGAAGATTGAGGGGGAGGATTAAAATGGTTAGTGGAATTATTGAATTCAGAGAGCATGTTTTGAACCCAAGAAGAGAGATCAGAAGGATTATAATGAACAGTATCGGAAGCGAGATGAGAAATCCCATGTTCGTAAGCAGTTCCCATGACCATCTCAAGCTGCTCCAACTTCAAAGCCACATCCGCCATATCTGAGGAGCGAACCTTGTAACCCAAAACAGCAAGCAACTCATCCATTCCACCGGCGGCGCCGTCTTTGGCATCCTTCCCCTCCTCCTCCTCATGGGGCTGCCACATCTTGAGTTTTCCAGACGACATTGAAGAACAATCTCCTTTCACAATCCTCGGGGCATCCCCAGGGGTAGTAGATCTATCATCTTCAAGCTCCCTCTTCATGTGAACTGAAGAGAAAGAAGTGAAGAAAAGGGAAAGAAGAAGAAGAATAAAGAAAAAAAATCAAAAGGAAAGCATGTAACTGAAAATGGTAAATGGGGAATGAAGGTTTGAGCAATCAATCAGGCAGTGTGTTTGGGGGGATTTCAGGGAGAAGGAGAACATGATAGGAAAGGGGAAAACAGTAGGGGATAAGGAACAACAGAGGCCATAATAATAGAAGGGTTTTCTTTTTTTCTTTTTTCTTTTTTCTTTTTTATTTTTTGGTTGAGGGGGTTGGATGGAAGAATAATTTCGAGTGTGGAAGAATGTGAAAAAATAGGGAAAATGTAGAAAAGAAAGAGATATGTGTATATATAAAAGAAGAGGGGGGAAGCCGTGGCAGCACCGCAATTCCCAAAACTTAATACATTCTAAATCTCTCATCATCATATATATTGATTACACCTCTACCATACACCCCAAGTTTCCTACCCCTAAAAAATAAAATAAATACCTATTTTTCATCTTTATTTTATTTTTTAAAAATAAATTTAATTTCACTTCTTACCATTTGAAATTTGTATCTATTTCAACAACTGCATATCATACTTTTTAGTATTTTAAAATGAATGTAATCTTTTTTCCGTCTGAGTATTATTAATTTGGTTTGGGTAGTATTATAGTATGATGTATAGAATTTGGATATAAGTAAAATAAATATATTTTGGAAAAAGAAAAAGAAGAAAAGGAAGAAAAAGAAAAGAAATGAGAAGTTGGATGGGAAGTGTGGGGTCCAGCTGGGAAATGCTGTTTCTCTTAGCACCTTTGCCTTTCATTCGCACCCCACTCCTTCACTTCTCTTCCTTTCTTCACGCGCTTTACTCTACACTAAGACCAACTACATTTTCATTACCCTATCCACTCTACATAAATATAATATACCTAAAAATATACTTTTTTACAAAAAAAAACAAGTTCCCGGAAACTTAAATATACATATATATTATTTGAGTATATAACTTCCACTCCGTCTTTTCATTTCCGCAAATTCTTCTTATCCACGTAATACTGTTAATTACATTCTTAAACTTTTTATAGTAATAATATTAATTCTCACCCTTCATTTTATTATAATAATAAAAATTAGACCTACAAATAATAAAATTTCAAATTTCAAATTTATATAATCGATATAATTTATATAATTACGTGAGTTTGACGGTCATTTTAAAATTTGAACAAATTGAGAGCCTGATTTTTAATTTTAAAAGTTTGAGAGTGTAATGGTAACTAATATCATGCTTTTGAGATGATTTTTGTAATTTTTCTTAAATTTCAAAATATGACATTATTGTTCTTAAATTTTGATTTTAGGCTAGGTTTACTCATTAGTAACAAAAATTGATGTAATCAGAATTGAATTTTATTGATATTAATTCCCTTAAACACAAAAATAATCATATTGATTTTAATTGTATTTTCCTAAAATTAAGAATTTTTTCAAATTCTTTGTTACCTTTATGTTTTGCCTTTATCTTTTACGTCATAAACAATAACAATAAATATGTCAAAATTCATTGTTTTATCTCTTAAATAGCAACAATAATCATAATCGTAATAGTTGCACTAAACATACAACGTAATATTTGAATGCAATTTGATTGAATACCACACTCATTATTTAGATTATATTCATTGATTTTAGATTTCTAACTGGGTCCCTATCAATAAGAATACTAAACGTCGATATAGTAATAAAGGTAAAGAAATGAGCCCCACTTTTTAAATTTCTTTTCATTTATTTTGACACTTTATGTAGACGTGATCTTAGTTTTTATTTCGATTTCGATTGTATATGTAGACATGATCTTAGTTTTTATTTCGATTTCGATTGTACATGTTTTTCTTTTTATTACAACGGTAGAGATGAGACATCAAACATCTCACCTCTAGATTATAAGGTATGTTAATTATGGTTAAGCTAACCACACTTTAGCCCATCAAGATTTTTTATACTTTTATGTTTAGGTTTTCATCAATTTTATCCTATTTAGCTACAAAGGTTAATTAATAATTTATTATTAAAATAATTAAATTGCTTTTAGTTTAATTTTTATAAATATAACAAAATATCAAACTATTTACAGTCCGTCTAACAAAATCAAAAAGTCCATGAAGCTAGCCATTTTTTAAAATAGTCCAGGTTTTTCCTCACCACTTTTTGAATTTTATGAAACTTCAATTTCTTCTTCTTCCTTCTCTTCTTCTTCTGTAATTTTTCTTTTATATATTTTGAAATCACGATCATTGTTCTACAATTATTATTATTCTTTTTCATTATATTTCTGCTATTATTATCTTTGTTTTCAATCAATCATCAATCTTGTATTATTATTTTTTCAAGTGTTATTTGGTTCAAAATCGTGTACCAAATATAAAAAATCTTGGTATGCAATCTTAAACAAAAATCGTTTACATCTTGGTACATGATCGTTTAAACGATATTGGTTCAAGATCATATACCAAATATAAAAGATCTTGGTACACGATCTTGAACAAAATCTTTTAGATCTTGGTTGTCATGCCTTGCCACAAAGTATTCTGGTGCTGTTATTGAAGCGTTGTTTCTCTTCAACAACTGAGACTTAGTGTTTATAAATGATGAATGAAAATTATATTCAATCTAGGCAATATATCATACTGAGCATGCTCACTGCATGCGAGTTGTTCACTATATCCCTCCATATCGCGTGACAGCTAAGTCCTCATTGAGTACAAGTTTTCCTACTGCTTGCCCAAGTGTAGTGAAATAGTAGGTTTACCTGGGTGATCCAGAGTCGAACACAGGGAATTGATTCGAAATATTAGTTCTAGGGTTTACTTATCATCTAGGTAGTATAAAAGAATTAAAGAATAACGAATGGTATAAAATAAATGTAAGAACAAACTACCACTAAATGTCTTACACCTAGAGATTATGTAAAGGAAAAATATGGACAACGAGATGGAAATGCGAACTAACTTATATACGAGAAAGAGCGAAGGAATGTCTATGCATTGTAATGCGATATAACTCGCTCAACCAACTTATAATTAAGGCGTGCTCCTCTCAAAATCATTAAATGCAACACATGGTCACCTCTAGGGGTCCACATGATTAAGTGTGATTAGGAGAGATATATCTAGAACATTTCACTTATAAGACATAAACTTCGCAATTAAGGATAACAACCTCTCAGTGCCTAGCGTCCACACTCGTTTACCTCTTGGGATACAATGATGGAAGTTATCTCGTAGAGGGAGAGGACTCTCCCTTGGACGTGTTAGTTATGTTCTTGCTACCTACTCTCTCGGGTAGTTGGCGACCTACGCTAGTCAAGCGATGAGATTAGTTCAACTAAATCGATACGAATTATAAGTTAGACTTCTTATCAATAACTTATCACAAACTTAACTACTAATAACACATTGACAAGTGAAAAGCTAAGAAATGAAGGATTGAAAAGGTATAAACATGTAATATACATTAAAGAATGCAGGCCTTCGGCCATTGTACAACATGAACAATACATATTACAAAGACATACAAAAATGGGAGACAAAGAAAATGGAGGATATTAAAAGTTATGGGGAACGAGAAAATGGAACCTTCACCACTCAGACTCTAAGCTCTCACTTACAATACGACCAGAGAATAAGAAGAAACTCTTTACAGCCGACGAAAATCCTATTCCTTTCCGACCTTCTCTCTAGACCTTAACTCCTTCAGGCCCTTCCTTTTGGCTCATACAACCTCTCTTTGGACCATGTGGGTCCCTCTTTTCTCTGGTGAAGAAGGAGACTTTTTATAGGTAGTTTTCGGTGGAAAATTATTATTATTCTAATCATTTCAGCCCTGATAGTTGCATTGTCATGTTACATCAACTTCAACTACCATTCTTATTGTCTAGCAAGTCGCTTCTAGCGTTGTGATTTGGTCTTCTCGCCTATTCTTCTCGCGAAATACTCTACGATTTGCTATTTTCTTCTTTTGTTCATAGTCTTGCGTTTGGACATTGAAAGCGAGGTAAAGCAGGCATGGGGCTTTATGTAAAGTGTATCTCTAAATATTTATGTATTTACAACATAAGTATGCGTTTTGGCATCTTTACCATGTGTTTCGAACCCATTATTCTACCTAATAGGTCATAATAACTCGTATTTTTACAAGTTATCACATTATTATACAATGGAATGGTGGCGCGACCACCTAGACATTCTATGCGATATTCTCCACTAAGTAACGCGTTGAACGCCTAGTAAGTGGAATTAAAAAACAAACACAAAAAAATTTAACCCAAAATGTAAACCTTTATAAACATCGATAATTTCATTGATAATTCGAATATAGGTACATCCAGTACTTTTACAACATTCATCACAAAACTAGTAAACATGACTCAACAAGATTTGGACTCCCCTCACTTAGTTACTACATGTTATGCGAGTAGACAGTGGCCACTACCAAAATGATGCGTTTAAGGAGGCACGATAGGTGATCAAGATTAAAAGTCCAACGTCGGAGGTCCTTTGCTACCTGAGGGGGATAAAACAAAACATTGAAAATGTTAGATGAAAACGCCTAGTGAGTGGAATCTTTTATCAATTGCTTTAATCAAATCAAATTTGTTTTATCGCAACACGATCATCTGCCTAAAAGACGTTATAGCAAAAGGTAAATCAACTATTACAAATCAGAGAAACATTTATTGCACCGTATGCTTCTCGCACACAAAATATTTATTTTGCAGATTCATTCTGCACATCAATGTCGTCTTTGTACTTGTCCCTTGGCTCAAGTGTTTATTACACTTTTTTGCCAAGTTATAGTTATGCAGAGAAATCTAGACGCACTAGCATATACTCGTCAATTTTATTACACCTAATGTGTCTTTCGATGCCAGATCACACAGTATGTATGAGTTATCCTATTCAATATCACACAACATGAATAGAGCATTTTATCATACAAGGTACAAAAATATTTTATTTTAGCTTTTGAACAACTCATAAGTCTCTTCCAATTAATACCCACATCATAAATAACATATGCCACATGATTCAATCATGATTATCATATGACGTTCAGAAGGATGATTTTTTAAACAATTAATTCCCTTGGAAATTCACACATTATACTCCTTAAATAGTTTATTGTCTCATTTGAGTCTTTCAAGTCATTCATATGTCACACACACACATTGAGGAATTGAAAGCATAAAGAAACTTAGGACATTGTACATTCATTGAAAATATGTTTGAAAGATTTACATACGTTTTAGAAGTTTTCTATCTTGGAAATTATTGTAACCACTCACAGTCATAGTCAACTAGCTTCTTAGCCTAGCTTCCCTGACCAAAAGTCTTCCTACCACTTCTCGGAATTCTTTTCAGAAATGAGCTCATTTCAGGTCTTGAAATCCTTGGATACACCCCCAGTTCTTTCTTAAGAAAGTGCAGAGTAAAAGCAACTTCAAATGACCTGAATTCCTCTATTTATTGACCTCTTCGATGGGTTTTCCCATGCTGAAATAATTACCCTTGTCGGCCGCGAGAAGTGGCCTAATTTCAAAACCCACGTGTCTCTGTCATCCCCTTATCCTGAACTCAGATTGGTCAGCAAGGTCCAATCAATTGCTGACCTATTGACATTAGGGCCATATCCTTGTTCCTAGGTGTAGAAGCTCAATCTTACCCAATTGTCCGTCGCATAATCCCTTCGGACAGTATCCTTATTCGCAGGACCTTCATCACATTAGCGATACGCAACTAGGGTCTTACATTTGGTACACGAATATAAAAGATCTTGGTAGGCGATCTTGTACAAAAAATCATTTAGATCTTGGTAACCGATCATTTAGATATTGGTACAAGATCGTGTGCCAAATATAAAAGATCTTGGTACACAATCTAGATTGTTTGAATTTGGTACACGATTGTTTAGATCTTGGTATTCGATCGTGTATCATTTCCTACAAGATCGCATATCATTATCCTTTAGAAGAAGAATTACATGCGCACACGTGGCCGATGTTGATACTACCTATAGGATCGCATATCATGATCGTTTAGAAAAAGAATTACGCATGTGTGGTCGATTAATTGCGTATTGACTAGGACGTTTTTTGTATTTTTCACTGTGGGCCTGTGGAATTTTTTCGTGTTCGAAATTGTTCAACACAATGTAAATATTTTGCAATTTGTTATATTTTTTAAACACCCCTTGCTTTTTATTCATTTTCTTTATCCTTATTAATATCAACTTTAAACCCCACATCACAATTATTTTAAATTAACTAACTAAAAAGTCTTGATTAATCTAGAATAAATGTGTAAAATTTAGAAATCTAAGTAGTGGGTAGAAGATAAACATAAAATTTAGAGGTATTTTTAAACATAACAAAAATGAAACAAAATATTTACAAACTACAGTAAAATTTCAAATATATCAATGATAGACACTAATAAATTATAGACACTAATAGAAGTTTGGTCTATCAATGATTTAATATGAAATTTTGTTATAATTTGTAAATATTTTCAACAGTTCTATCATTTACAATAAATTTTTTAAAATTTAATAATAAAAAAGTGACATTTTAAAATTGAAAGACAAATAAAAATTAAACTCAAAATTTAAGAGTTAAAAAATGTAACATTGTGTAAAACTATGGAACAAATAAAAAGATATACCAAAGACATTTATTTTCCTTTAATACATTTTCCTTTTAAAACTTTCATAATAATCATTTGTGCCTTATTATTTGATAAATTTTGTATTTTTTAATTTTTAAAATTGCGCTTATACTCTTATTTACTTTTAGAGTATTGGTGTTTATTTTCTTGGTTACGTTTTTTACACAAAATTATATTTAGTTTCTGTTTAATTATTTAATTTAGAAAGAAATTTAAGTTTTTAAGGATATTTGTTATTCCCTAGGTTGGTGACATTTTCTCTCGTGAAGAGTTTCTGGAGAATGATATTTTAATTACTTCATCAACAAGTTGTCTTTTCTTTCATATTAAGATTTTTTTAGAGAAGATATTTCTCTTACCTCATCAACAAAATTTCTCAAGATCCTTGAACAATAATCTTTAGAGGCCGTTTGGGGGAAGGAAAGGAATAAGAGGGAAAATGAATAAGAAAAAGGGGATTAAGTGGAGGAAATGATTATTATAATTATTGTTTGGGAAAAAGATTAAGTGAAAAGATTATGGGGGATTATTATAATTCTTGTTTGAGAGAATGATTATTTGGGGAAAGGATTATGACAAAAAAATTTGTATTTTTTTTTTCATTTGTGTAGTTTTTTTATTTGTACGTTAACCCCAATATGAGAAAAAATACATAATTATTTTTTTCCTGGAAATGAAATCATTGTTTTTTTTTATTCACGAACCCAATACAAAATGAAAAATGTGCTAATACTTTTTGCATTTGTGTAAATTGTTTGTACCATAAAACCTCTACAACCAAAAACTGTATTCAAATTCATTTTTTGCATTTGTGTAAATTGTTTGTACCATAAAACCTCTACAACAAAAAATTGTATTCAAATTCATTTTTTAGTTAGGTTGTACCGTAATCCAAGCATTCACAAAAAATTTGTATTGATTTGTTTTTTGTTGATTTTGTATAAATATTTTTTTTACTTGTAACGTACACCTAATATACTTTCAAATGTAAAGTTTTTTTTTCCCATTTGTATAGTAGTTTTTTCTTTCTTTTTTAACATTAAATCAAGTACACAAAATAAAGTGTATTAATTTTTTTTTTGTTGTATAAAATATGTTTATAAAATTTATACCGTAAATTCAATTAACACATAAATTGTATTATTTAATTTTTCATTTGTCTTCAATTTGTAGTTCAATTTGATCCGTAAATCCAATACATTAAAAAAATATGCTTTTTTTTTCAATGTGTAAGAAATGCTTATGGAATGTTTTCTGTAAACCAAATACAAACAAAAATTGTATTAATTTTTTTTTGCGTTTGTCTAAACTTATGTATTTTGTTCGTACTGTTTTCCAAAACGACGAAAAATTGTATTAAAATAATGTTTATATTTCATTTCTAATGTAACCCCAACACACAACAAATATGTATTAATTTTTAAATTGATTTTGTATAAAAAAGTTTGGACCGTACACACAATACACAATACAAACAAATTGTATTATTTTTTTTCATTTATATCAAATATGTTTCTTCAAATTGTACCGTAAATAGAATACAAAAAGAAATTTGTATTTTAAGTTTGTATCATCAATCCTATACAATAAAAAATTGTATTATGTTGTTTTTATTTTTTCTTTCATTTATTAATTTTTGTTTCTTCATGAGAACGATAAGCAACATACTAGAGAAGAGGATTAATTCGTTTGACACAAAGAGAATGAAGACGAAGAGGGGTGAATTAATTTGTTTGGAAAAGAGAAGAAATAAGAGGATTAATTTTGAGAGAATAATAAATAAATGAGGAAAGAGAAGAATTAGAAGAAAGAGAAGAATTATATTGAAAAATGGAAGGATTATATTGAGAAATGAAAGGATCAAGTGAAGAAAGTGGGGTAGTAAATGAGGAAAGAGAAGGAATAAGGAGTATTAAGGGTATTACTTTCCCTCCCCTTAATCCATGGACCAAACAAGTTCCTTTCCTTCCCTCAAACGGTCCCTTAAAGATTATTTTTAAACAAAAATCTTTAAAGTTTACTTTTCCTATTCCAGTTTCAAGTTAGGGGTTTTTTAAAAAATAAAACAAAGCCTGGAAATATTTATATCACATAAAACAATTTTTAAAAAGAAAAAAGCCCACAAGTCCACAACGTGAAATAACAAAAATACTCCTACGATTAATCAATCACACACGCTTGATAAAACGATTTTGTACCCAGTCTAAACGATTTCGTAGCAAGTCTAAACGATCTCATAGCAAGTCTAAATAATCTTGTACCCTTGTACCCTTGTACCTAGTCTAAACAATTTTGTACTCAGTCTAAACGATCTTGTACCAAATCAAAATTATCTATTAGTGATAATGATCTATCTTTATCTATCTGGGATAGACAACTAATCATTCAGATATTGGTACGGGATCGTTTAGATCTTGTACCAAAAAGAAAAAAAAAGATGATAAATGAAAAAGAAAAAAAAATTGGAAGAAGAAATGAAGAAATTGATAAATATTTACATAAATAACCATAATATTGTAAAATGAAGAAGAAGTAATAATATGAAGAGGTGATGAATAAATTACAAAGAAAAAGAAGAAGAAGAAAAAGAAGTGAAAAATTGTCAGCATTATTCAAAGAAAGCATGGAATTTATGAAAATATCATGGGCTTTTTTATTTTGTTACACATCGTAAATATTTTTGTGTTTTGTTATATTTATGAAAATTAAACTTCAAGTTATCCATTCTCTATTTATAAAAAAGAAAATTCATTCTTCCTCGAGGTATCGAATCAAGTCACATTCAAGAAAAAAAACTTGTATAGAATCTTTACGAAGTTAGGTCGTTACCTTCATAAACATGTATTTTCATGAAGAATATGACTTCTTCAAGACCGATTCAAGTTGTATATGAAGATGAAAAATTGAAAGAAGATCTTAATAATTGAATGTGTTCAATTATAAAAGTCAAGAGAAGCATGATAATTTTTATTTGGTTCAATTATCTAAGCCTAATATATTAAAGAAGACTTTAATAATTGGAAGCTTCAAATCAAGGAGAGATTGATATCTAAGCTTCAATTATTCAAATAAGGGAACCTGAAGAATAAGAGATTTAAAAAAGGCATTGATATTTGAATACGAGTTCAGGGGGAGCCTGACATTCTTCATTAGATTCAAACTACAAATTCATAGGAAGCCTGATTGTTTTAATAAATAAAATTACTAAAATAGTACCATTCTAGGGGAGCGTCTTTTATATTATTAAAGTGTAATACTCATTTGAATCTTAATAAAATTTTCTTATTCGAGCTGTAGAAGCTCTCCAAAAGTAGGTGGGTTTTCACCAAACTGGGTTATCAAAGTTACAGTGTTCTTTTATCCTTTTGTTCCTTTCTATTTCACCAGTCGTTAACTAAGGTAACAACTAAAGATAAACAATATATTTTACTTTGTTCAACATTCTTAATTAAACAGTTGAATTTTAATCAAATAAAAAAATTAATATATATACACTTTTCAATGTTTGGCTTATTGTAAAAACGAGGTACACCAAAAATACGAATATCGAAAAAAATAATATTAAAATAAATAAAATAAAATAAAGAAATTATAAAAAAAAAAAACTCAAAATTCAAAATTATCAACTTTCTCAAAATTTCATGGACTTCTCTTCAATGTGTATGTGTTTTAAATCCACAAAATGCCACAATTTATAGGCGATTTGGCAAGATTACATGGCCACTAAAAACGAGTATCTTCAAGACATTTGACATAGAAGTTGGATGAAAGGGAGAGTGACACATGGCTATATGGACAAAGCATAATGAATTATAGGCATATATTTTACTAATATTTATAATACTCCCCATTAGATGTCCATTACATGCATTAAATATGCCTCATTAAAATCTTACTAGGAAAAAATCCAATGAAAAAAAATTCTAGTGAAAGAAAAAGAGTACATATTTCATATATTTACAAAGTTACAATTTACTTTTCATTATGAAACCATTAGTTGAGATCTTTGAGTTGCCGCATTCCAATATTGTGCATCGGTTTTTGAAAAGTTGTTGTAGATAATGATTTTGTAAATAAGTTTTCCAGGTTATCCTTTGAACAAATTTGTTGTACTATGATGTCGTCATTTTTTTCAAGATCATGGGTGTAGAAAAGCTTCGATGAAATTTGATTTAGTCTATTCACCTTTAATATAACTTCCTTTGATTTGAGCTATACATGCCGTGTTGTTTTTGTATAGTAGTGTTGGAAGATTTTTACTAGAAGACAAGACATATGTTCCACGAATGTGCTTAGTCATTGATCTTAACCATATACATTCTCGATTTGCTTCGTGCATTGCAAAAAATTCAGCATGATTTTGAGGAGATAGTTGTTATGGTCTCTTTTACTGATTGCCATGATATAGCAGTTCTTCCATAAGTAAATAGGTAACCTATTTGAGATCTAGCTTTGTGGGATTAGATAAATATCAAGAATCTACAAAACCAACTAAGTCAAGATTTGATTTATTTGAATAAAAACAAACCCATATCAATTGTTCCTCGAAGATAACCGAGTATATGAATTCCATTCCAATGGTTGTTGTTGGAGAGCAATTGTATCTAGCTAATAAATTGACTAAAAATACAATATATGATCTTGTATTACTAGCAAGAAACATAAGTGCACCAATTTTACTAAGATATGATACTTCTGGCCTAAGGAGTTCTTCATTATCATCTCGAGGTCAAAATATATCTTTCTTAACATCTAGCGAATGAACTTGCATAGGAATGTTCAATGAATGTGCTTTATCCATATAAAATCTTTTCAAAAAATTAATTGTATAAGTTGATTGATGAACAAATGTCTTATCTACTAAATTCTCAATTTGCAAACTGATACGAACCATGAAATAAAAATTGAATCAAACGAAGAACTTGAGGAGATGCAATGCTTGGAAGTTGAAAAGTTATTTGGACAACCCAAAAGTCATAAAATTAAATGTTTAAGGGATTATGTATTTATGTAATGTTTGTTTTCATTTATTATAGTATTTGAAAGGACATAAAATTAAATGTTCTAACCTTTCATTTAATATTTTAATTAGTATAAATAGGGTTGTATTTTCCACATTTAAAAATAAAACTTTTGATGAATGTAATTTGAAATCTCACTTTGAAACTTTTTCCTTCAATTTTTGCAATTCTTGTGATAGAATGCGTGTGAGTTATTCATTCTAACATTGATCAAGTTTGATTGTGTAGTGACTCAATTTAGAACAAGATTTCCAAATCTTGCTTCTAGATCAGAAGTGTTAGTTTCATATTTCAAAGGTTCTTGTTACGTTAATAGCTTGAATATTTGGATTGAGGATTAATATTGCCTTATCATTTGGTATCAGAGCATATGTTACATTTTTGTGGCCTACTATAGAATTGATTCTATCTTTCTTTCTTGCAAAATTCATTATTTGAGCTGTGATTTAAGGTTAATTATTTGAGCAAGTAATTTTGCAAATACAGATTTCAACTTTATAATAAGCACACATGTATTTGCTGGATGTGTCTATTAATACCATAAGATATTTAAATGGTCTACTTGGTGGATTAATAGCCAATAGGTCCACATGTATCACCATGAAATCGTTCTAAATAGTAGGTGACTCAATTCCAACTCTAGTTGGTGATGGTCTAATTATTAATTTGCTTTGAAAGAAAGTATCACATAATAATTCATTAGATTGGAATCTTTTGGCTCTTCAATGGATGTCTATGTAAATTTTCAATAATTTTTTTCATCATTATAGATCCTGGATGACCCAATTGAATATGCCAAATTACAAATATATATGGATTCATGAACTTCACATTCATTGTTGCATATGTTTCAATTACGCGTATACGAGTACAATGTAATTCAGAGATAAATCAAACCAGTTTTCTAGTATCGTTTTTCATTTTGAGACAGTAGATATAATATAAAGATATTCTATTCCATTCTTTCTATCTATCTCAATATGATAACCATTGCAACGCATATCTTTCTCTTTGATTACATTATATTCTATTCCATTCTTTCTCAATAGATTTCTCTTTGATTGACTAGAGAACAATGTGTTATCAATTGTGAATTTTTTTCATGGCAAGATAATATTTGTTCATTAGTAGCATGTTCACCACTTTTTGAATTTTTATTTTGTGGAACGTAACTTTTCCTTTATGATCATCGTTCTGTATGGTTCTTTTGTAAATTGGATTATTAGAACGACCACCATGAAAATAATAGTTATTTCTTGCTCTGCCACAATAGTCTCTACCCTAACCCCGACACCGACTCCATCCATGATTAAAATTCATAACATTCGCTTCAGGGAATGATTTTGTTCAAGTTGGTCGAAATTCGTGGTTTTTCGTCAACAATTCGTTATTTTGTTCGGCAACAAGAAGACATGAGATGAGTTCAAAATATTTTTTAAAACCTTTCTCTCGATATTGCTGCTATAGGAGCATATTTGAGAAATGAAAAGTATAAAATGTCTTTTCCATCATGTCTGCATCAATAATTTTTTCTCCGCATAACAACAATTTTGAACTAATTATGAATAATTCATAATCATAATTTCTTGCTGATTTAAAATCTTGTAGCATCAAATGTATCCAATCATAACGAGCTTGGGGAAGATGAACTAATTTTTAATGATCACACATTTTTTTCAATTTTCTCTATGAGGATCTTTTATTGTTAAATATTCGGACTTCAAATCCGCATGAATGTGATGACGAAGGAAAATTATGACTTTCATTTTTTTTTATTGCATTTACTTCTTTAATTGTATCTTCGAGATTCATTGCGTCGAGATGCATCTCAACATCAACAACTCATGGTAAATAATTGCTACATTTGACATGTATGGCCATAACTTCTAGTTTTGCAAGATTTGCAATGGTAACACCATCATATAATATTATGATTATATATATATTATAAATTTAATATACATCAAATATACAAAATAACATTTATTAATTACAATAAGTAGGAAAAAAAACCTTGATACCTTTAGAACCTACATTCGGTGGAGGAGACGATTGGAGCTTGTGTTGATAACGTATTGTAAAAACAAGACACAATTGAAGCACATATATAAGAGAAATATAGTATTAAAACAAATAAAATAAAGAAAATAAAGAAATTATAAATTAAAGTTCAAACTTTCAAATTTCTCCGTTCTCCAAATTTCATGAATTTCTCTCGATTGTGTGTGTCTTACAAATCCACCAAATGCCATGATTTATACGCAATTTGGTAAGTATGAAGTGGATTACATGGCTACTAAGAGTGAGTATCTCCAAAACACCAAAACATTTAGCATAGAAGTAAAATGAGAGGGAGAGTGACACATACTAACCATAAGGGTAATGAGCATCTATTTTACTAATAGTTATAATATCACTTAATTTTTATTTTTAAAAAACAATTCTAGGTAACAAAAGAAAGGCTATTAAACTCCCACCTTCAAATATACTTTTTCTTCTACATATTTATCGATGTAATTTTATGAATGCAAAGTCCATTATTCATATGAGTAGTAAAGTTTATAATAAATTCACACCTCGCCCTGTAGATCTATTTGCTTGTCTCACGTGACACAGTGTGACTTGAGCATCCTTGACGTGGTTAAACGCCAAAGATACTTGTCTTAACTTCATTAACTTAGCTTAATCGCCAAACACTTAACAAAAGTACTTTAGGCGATTGAACTTAACGTGGAAAGAAAAGACAACCTTTAACTTATCAACAAGGCGTTTAATACCATAATATACATAAATAACACTTAACCAAAATAAAACAACACCACTTCAAACACCTGGCAGCTTCTCGCCTAACAAGCCCAAACTTCCTCTCCTCTTAACTTCAACACCTAAGTCCGGAAAGATAAATTTTGAAAGAATAAGTCTAAAAGACTTAGTGAGATTTTATGAAATTCTTTTCTCAATATCTTTTTATAAACATAATTTCGCAAATCAATGCAGCAGAACAAGATAACATATCAAATCATATAAATATATTGTTTCGCATAATACCCTTTCACAATACATCTTTTCGCATAAATGAATCGTCTCAAATAAACACACATTAGTTAACAGTCATTCCTTTCGCCAAGGATCCCGAATCGTTCTCTACTCTTTGTCTCATTATCTCACGTTTAGACTACTGTATCAACAACATTCGAGAACATACCGATTCATCCTTGTTGCTTAGGCTGCTAAGTTTTATACGCTCCTTTCAATGCATAAGTTAGCTTCTTATCACCATGTAGTCCATACACCCCATGGTGGCCTTGACACTTTATGGGCACATAAAAGTTAGCATCATCTGAAGGAATCAACTAATGGTTTGAAAATCATTTCATAGCATTGAAATCATAATCATCAAATCAAGCTTTAAAATTATAAATCATGTTTGAACACATATAAACTTTTCATAGAAATCTCTTTTTTGAAACACTTTCTTATTTAAAATCATCTTTCAAAATAGTAAAGAGAAATCACAAGAAAGATTTTAACATTAAAACGTTTAAGAAAGTCACTCACAAACTTTATTAAAAAACTTATATTCTCCTTCTCGCGAGCCTCTTCTCGCGAACAAAACTAGCAACACTTCAACTCTTCAACACTTTATGTAACACCCCAAATCTTAAGGTATATTTTTATTATTCAAATCAAAATTTTGCCTTGTTTTTTGTGTGAAAGAAAAGAAGTGATGGAGGGAAAAAGGATTTGGAAAAGTAATAATAATCCTATATATTATTATTGTTATTGTTATTAATAAATAAATAAATAAAATAATAATATTAATATTAATTAACTTTTCCTTATTCTTTTTTTTTTTTCTTTTTTTTCTTCCCTTTCTCCTTCCTCCCGTACGCAGCCCCCCCCCCCCATCTTCTTCTTTTTCTTTTTCTTCTCTTCTTCTTCTTCCCTACGCCCTAGCTGCCGGCCGCCTCACCTCTTCCTCTCTTCTCCTCCGTTCGCCCTTCACGCCGGCCGTCAAGATCACAGTCTCTCCGTTCGCTCCTCCGTCCGCCGCCGCTTGGTACCGTTCGCAAGGCCGCCGACGCGCGCATCTCACGAAATCGAACGCGGATCCGAGCCGATCTCTTGCTAAACGACGTGTCCCTCACCCTTTGCGACCGACCCAGCCCAAATTGAAGCCGAGAGTTCCTTTCTCTCCTCGTCAGGCCGCGTCGCACGAACTCGGCTGCGTTGCCAGACGGCTCTCCGTCACACCTAGCTGTCGTTGAACATCCGAACCATTCTGCCTTCGTCTGCACCTGCTGTCCATTTTCAATCGCGGGCCGATCCACGTGCAGATCAGTTTTGCACTATTTATTTCGTGTAGGTGCTGCTGCTGCTTCTATTTTTGCTGTCGATCGTCAAAGTTTTGTTGTAAGTTGGTTTTTGTAAAGATGAGATTGTTGGGTTATAAGGTTTTGCCTTTGTAAATACCTTGAGATGTGATGTTTGTTTAATAGGTTGCTTTGATGTTTGTTCTTGAAGGCAATATTGGTGATGTGAAGTTAGGGACCTTGAGTTTTGCCAAAAAGCTTCGTTGGAGTTCATTTCTCCACGTCTTGGGTAAGTTGTGAGATTTACATATGGGTGATTTGAATGGATGAAACTAATTAGAAGGATGTTGATTTCATGTTTGGTTATGTTTAGGAATCGATTTATTGGAAATTGTTCGATTGAAGAAATTTCATAAGAGTGAGGTAAGGGACTTTCTACTGGACTCAATAAAAATATTTGGGTGTATTGACTGTATAGATCAAATTGTTATATCTTGATTGAGTAGGGATGACGGCTATGATGTATATGTTTGGATGTGGACTTGTGGTTGATTGCATGTTATGACTGTCTGGGTATGTATATGTACAAATGTAAGGATGTGGGAATGATTGAATCTCGTAGATGTTGCTTATATAATGTGTGGCTTGAATTGGTAGATTGTTGTGTAAATCGGATGTATGGTAGACGACTATGGTAGTGTATTGTGAACGGAAGAGACATCATGGTCGTGCCATTTTAGCTTGAGGTGGATGTTATGATTGGTTTTGTTGTCGATTGATGTACTGACGTGTTTTTGACGAACCTTGGGTTAAATTGGAATAATAATGGTTGTTTGAGGTTAAGTGGAAAGTTTACATGATGAGGACGTTTGATTGAATTGTAAATGACTGTTAAGATGTATAGAAGGGACTAAGGGGTAAATTATTGGTTTCCTAGTGGGTAGTTACCTTGCAGGTGTCCTACGGGATCACCACCCCTTTTGTGCATCCTTCGGGAGCACTAGACTAATATGTGCATCCTTCGGGAGCACTAGACTGATATGTGCATCCTTCGAGAGCACTAGACCGATATGTGCATCATTCGGGAGCACTAGACTGATATGTGTTTCTGCAGAACACTAGACTGATTATGTGTATCCTACGAGATCTCAAGACTGTGACTGTGCAGGGTACCCCATAGGAAATTAATAATTTATTTTTCCCCTATCGGAACCAGTAGTGGGTCTCTTACGGGTATATTAATACTCACCCTTTTTATGTTTAACTTTTCAGGCAAAGGTAATACGAGGGGCAGACCGACGAGGGACAAGAAGGAATCGTGATTTGCCATAGAGGACCGTCTTTAAACTGCTTCCGCTGACGGTTTTTTAAATATTTTGTTGAACTAATTTTATAAATAGCTAAATTTTTTTTTGTAAACAGTACTTTAAAATTTCATATTTTGAAATAGGGCCCAAATAAAGTTTTCTTCGATTTCTTATGGTCTTAACTAAAGTCTACTATGTCTTTTGTCAAACAAACGGTTTTGAGTAAACGTAACGACTTAGACAAGGTCTGAAATGTCCGGGTCGTTACACTTTACTTTTCTCTTTAATAGTTTTTCCAAAGCAAAAGACTGAGATCCTCTATTTATAGATCTCTAAAACCAGCTTAGTCATGCTTAAATTCTTCTCAGATCGCCAGCTCCTGCTTCTTAGTGGAGTATGTGTAAACTTAAGAGATGTCCTTAATCATGCTTAACTTAAATTTCACACGTGGCGCATTAAACACACTTAGGAAATTGCTTCGAATTTTCCTTACTTCTCACCAAACTTCAATCCACGATGAACCTTATTTGTCCAACCTTACTTGCGGATAATCTTAACGCATGGTTACATTTAAACTCCAAGAAATCTTTGTCGCGAACTAACGAACTTTTACTCGTATAGAACTCTTACAACAACTTACAGTTAAACTTCAAGGATTCCTCGTAGACTTCTTCTCCGTGAAATACTTGGTTTTTCTCGTGAAGACCACGCCAAACGTCTAATCTAAACACTTAGTCAAAACTTTCACTTCTTAACTTAAATTTTTGATACAGGTCTTACATAAATACTGTATTAGTAACATCATTTTAATTTCTATGTTTTAAATTGCCAACAAGTGATTAACTTATTTAACATCCGTACGTATTAAGGATTAAGAGAAGGAGGAGTTGTGTTTAAATCCTTCCACCAACGACTCTAGCTAATTTATTGTTGATTTTTTTTTGCTATATTATCGTTTTGGACTTTGAAAATACAATCATATAATGTCTTTTCTTTAACAATAATAATAGGTTAATTTTTATAAATAGAACAAAGCGACAAAATATTTACAGTCCATATAACAATTTAAGAAAAGCTCATTAAGACTGATTATTTTTTCAGAATTTCATATTTGTCCTTAAATGTTTATAACGATTTTTCAATTCCGATTTATTCATGTCATGTTTTATATATTTTTCATCTGCATCATTCTATATTCTCTCTTCTCTATGATCTTCGACAGTATTCATTCTTTTCATAATCTTTCTTCTCCTCTTTTCTTCTGCAATTTTTTTATTCTTTTCATTGTCTTTTTATCTTCTTCTGCAATTTTCTTTTATTTTTTAAAAATGTTATTTGGTTCAAGATCGTATACCAAATATACAATTTTTTTTTAAAAAAAAATTTCAAACTGTTATTTGGTTGTTTAGATCATGTGACAAATATACAAAGATAGTGAAAAAAATTGTTGGGATATTGGATAGCCAAATCTAAATGATCATACATAGCCAAATTTAAACAATCGTTTAGATTTGGCTTCACAAATTTAAACGATCAAATCTAAACGATCGTGTACTAGGAAAATTTAAACGATCGTGTACCATAAAATCTTTAAAAAAATCATTTAGATTTGGCTACCCAAATCTAAACGATCGTGTAGCAAATCTAAAAGATCGTGTACAAAAAAATAGCCAAATTTAAACAATAGTGTACTAAATAATATTTAAAAAATCATTTAGATTTGGCTGCCCAAATTTAAACGATCAAATCTAAACGATTGTGTACCAAATATAAACGATGGTTTTCCAAAAAAAATCGTTGAAATTTAGCAACTCAAATTTAAACGAGCAATCTAAACAATTATGTACAAAAAAATTATTAAAAAATCGTTTAGATCATTTAAGACTTGATCGTTTAGATTTCGAAAGACAAATCTAAACAATCATATCCTAAACGATCTTTTCCAAAATATTAAACGATGATTTTTCAAATATATTACATGCGTCGGATGTCAATTAATCAGAACATTTTTGAAAATTTTCCATTGTGGCCCTGTGAGCTTTTTACGTTTTGGAAATTAGTCTACACGGAGTAAATATTTTGCTGCTTTGTTCTATTTTTGAAAAGACTCCATAATAATAATTATTAACTAACTATAAACAATTAGAACCAAATTAAAATTAAAACTATTAAATTTAAGATTTATTAAAAATACATTCACAAAAAATGAGTTAAAAAAACTTGAAAAAAATGATATTTACTGTATATATTTTCTTTTTTTTAGCATTATTTTTTAAAAAAATTTAAAAATAAAAAATTGACAAACTATTTACGTTCCACAAATAAACATCCATTAAAAGACAAAATTTGTTACATCCAATGTAAATATTTTGATGAATTTTCTATTTTTGACAAATTTTTTACTATTTGTGTTAATTAAAATTATTTTCATAAGTTTACGATTTTTTTTAGTAGAACGTAAAAAATAGCAAATATTATATTTTATTACAAAATCAAGTTGAGTGAAGTTGTTGTTTTCTTTACGTGTTAACTGTTTGTTTTTTTCTTTCATTTATTCTAAAAACTTTTTTATTCTTTTATATTTTTATATGTACATAGTTTATTTGTTTGTTAATAGCAATATTTTCACTTCAATAAAATACAAACCCATTTTCATTAATATGCACATACTTTTTGATAGTCAAAACTATTAAGTTTTAACTAAGCAATCATTCTTTAATTAAGAACAATAATTTTAGAGGTATGTTAAAGCATATTTAAATTACTTGATGTATATTAAATTCATAAGTATGTGTGCAACTTGGAGAAATATAGTTTTAGTAACTTTGAGTGCATAACCAAAACCTCGAAAATAGTTAATCTTGTAATTTGAATTAAGTTACTTTTAATTTTACCCACATACACTTGTTTTTATAATCCTATGCTATAAATAATATTATATACTTAAAGTTTCTCTCTATAGAGATTTTATAAGCCAACTAGTAATTATCAATTACATTATTATATTTTATTCTTCGTCTTATATTTTTGTTATCTTTAACATTAATATATAACTTTCATTTTCAGTTTTTAAGAGAATCCAATTTGTTGTTTAATTAATACATATTTCTTCCTAGGTACTAGTTTGCAATTTAATAATCATATTATATTTATCTACGTGTGCCACTCGAGATTTGTAAAGTAAAATTGATGGTTGGAAGTCGAATGTAAATATTTTAGTACATTTTGATCCTGAATTTATATGTTTCCTTTAAATCTTTATCATCCAAGTAGGAAAATTATTATAGACATATATAGTTAACATAATCTAAAATTTTGCTATATTTTGGTTTATTTTACCATATTGAAAATATCTCTTAAAAATGAATGATATTATTACTATAGAGTATTGATATTATTACTTAAAAATATATTATTACTATATTTTGGTTAACTAGCATAAACGATGTGATAGAATATTTTGAGGTGTAAATTTAAATTTTCCGCATTAAATAAAATTGAAACTAAAAAACATGAATTATAGAAACTAAAAAAAAGATTTTATGAATTATTTAATATAGAAAGAAAAAGAAAAGGGAAGAGAGCGTGGGCGTGGAGAGTATGAGAAGGAGGGTGGGGAGAGGGAGATATGGAAAGAAGGAAGCACATGTGGGAGTGGGAAGTGAAGGAGAGAGAATAGTAAAGGTGGTCAACTTCCCCATATTCACTTCTACTAATGCCACCTCATTTACCAATACCCATTCATACCTTAACTTGCGTCCTTAACACGCGCCCTCATCTTAAAAGCCTTCCCAATGCAATTGCAAGCAACTAAAACTAAAACTAATCTTTTTTTTTTTTCTTTTTTATTATTATTATTTCTTTCTTTATATTGTTCTTTTCTTTTTTGACCCCACCATTATTAAATAAAAATGGAAAATTATAAAAATAATAAGAAAAAGTAGATTCAGACGTCAACATCGGCTTCAGGACCATCACTCCCCCAGGACCCATCCACAATAATGTACCTCAATCCTCAACTTAACGCCCTTTACTACCACTACTAGCCCTAACGCCCTTACTACCGCTATTAACTCAATTTTTTTTATATGGAACAAAATAACTCATAGAATAAAATAACTGATAAAATAAAATTTATTAATATTTTTTTTTTATGAAGTGTAAATATTTTATCAAATTCTATTTTTGATCATTTTTTATTTTTTATCCTATTTTCTATTATGTATATTCTTTCATTTTTTTTTTTTTTGAAATTCATGTTAGAAATTAGGACAAATAATAATTTATATTACTATACTCCTAGTTTATATCAATTTAGGCCTTGAATTAATAATTATATCAATCTAAACCCTAAACTTTGAGGGTTATGTTAATTCAAATTTCAAACCAATATTTATGTAATTTAAACATTCAATTTAGATCTTGAATTTTCATAAATATATCAATTTAAACACTTAACTTTCATAAGTATGTCCAAAGAAATCATGATAAACGATTTAAATTGATACACTTATGACTTGGTTTTTGGTTTGCATGTGAGATGATCATTATGTCTCTAATCTTATTGTAATTACTAAATTCTTGTTGAATACAATTTTTTCTATCGCTTGCCTAAGTATAAAGTAAATGTATGTTTAACCTAATAATCTACACTAGAGATTCTGTAAAAGGTGGAAGAATGATGGGGAGAGGGATGAACTAAGTTGTAATTGAGGGAAAATGAAGGAATAATGTCTCTACGTTATTAGGCGATTGAATCATGCGGATGACCCTGAAGCACTTGTATTTAAAGACTAGAAGTAACCAAGGGATAAAACGGTAATTTGACCCAGTTGGTGTTTTGAACACTCGTGAAGGATTTACTTACTGTTATTGATCTATATTCGTGGACACAAAAATATATCTACAATGAGAAAAGTTCAACTGTGAGTCTTTAGTGGAGTATACACACAGTTAACGAACATTGATTAATGTGGTTAATGAGTTTAGCCAATTAATCTCATATCGTTGTAGCTTCTGATCTGTAGGTTCATTAGGTCTCCTTCCTAGCTCGCAAAGGGTAATAAGATTTATTTATATTGATTGTAATTTGAAATGTTCAAATTTACTTTGGGAATGAGTATAATGTATCACCATACATTATAATATAAAATTTATATTTTAATTAAATTTTATTATATAAATTTAGTTTTGGATATGATTCAAAATTAATTTATGAGAGATAAAATATTTGAATGAGTTCAAATATTAATTTAATGTGAATTGGATTTATATTAAAACTATAGGTTAAAATTTAATGCGTATATGATACACGTTAAAATGATAGGTTATGAGAGAAATTTATCTTTGAATATGTTTCAAATTTGAATTAAATTAAATATAAGATATTTAATTTAGTAATTAATTAATTAGAGAATTAATTAATAGTTTAGTTAAAGGGAAATTTGATTTAATTAAATTAAAACTATAAGATATGTGAGAGATACTCATTAAATATGATTTAAACGAAATACTAATTAAATATTAATTAATTAGTTAATTTAATATATTTTAAATTAATAGAATTTCATGATTCTCTCCAACTTCCTGAAGAAGAGGGAGTTATAAATACGCAAAATAAAACAGGTTTTTCAACCTAAGTTTTTGCCTCTCTGCGAATTCTCTCGGAGATTCTGTCAAAAGATTTTCCCATTCTAATTGGTTTCTACAAACCAATCTCATCCTAGAGGATAGGAAGGTCTATGACAGGTGGTGTCTCTAATTTGAAGTTTTACTAGATTCAAAGGTGTCAAACTACGTAAGTTTTTCTTTCTCTAATCTATAATTTTAAAGCATGCTTAGCCTCAATTATAAAATTGTTTATGTAACTATTGCCAATGTACAAAATTTTTAAGTTCTCAATTAAATTGATCTAAGGTCTCTGTAAAATCTTCCATTGCGAAGGGCTTTCATCCCTTCACCAATAATATTCAACTAAGATTGATCATCAACCTATTTGTGGAGTGTTCCAATCATGGGACAAGGAACCTGTGTTAGGATAGTTACTTTAAATCTACTTTAAGGCTGCTTTTGCCTAGCAGCCTTGTTCGTCCATGATTGCTCCTGCATGAAAATGTTTGTTAAAAGTACACACGCGCGTTAAGAAAATTGAGTGAAATAACACATACCATTGGAATTCGTAGATCTCACCTGAAATGCACGACTCAGGTAGTGATCGCACAGGAAGTACCAATCTTACATATGTCTCACTAATATGTTAGGTGGGTTGGCACGTGTTTGTTCCGGATCGTTGTACTGAAATTTCTGTGATAGTCGCCCCTGAACTCTTTAAAAGATGTGAGCATCTAATGCTAAACAAATCTAGTAAGTGCTTGATCGTTGAAATCAAGCACGAAAAAGCACTAGAAACGAAAAAAATTCACATGTTAGTTTCGTTTATATAACGATGTGTATGTCTCTACGAAAAAACTAATGCACTTTTGATTTTACCTGCAAATCGCCTTTGACGACCTCAATGTATTCTCTCCCAACATCAGCCCACTCAAGACAGTGGACTGAAAATATATTTTCCACACACACGCCAATGGTGTTGCTAAACCGGACAGCATGTAAAGATATTAGCTTCCCTGCTCCTAGAGCTATGGTAATTGAAATTCAACCATTTTTCTAAACGTACCTCTCCAACTCCAAGTTTTGAGACAGTTGACGTCTCCTGGGAGTTGAAGTAGGTTGAGACACTTCTGCTGCAGAAATGAAGTTATGTTAGAAACAAATGATGACTAAAAAACATGGTTCGTAATTAACATCAAATTAATTAACACTCACCCGATGTGTCACCCACTAAGGACGTCCTCAGTCCCACGTTGTTCAAATAGTTGGAGCGTTTGTGTCTTTAAAATTACTATGTGGAAATGAAGAAGACATAGTACCTATACACATATGACTCAAAATTAATCGAACAAATATGAGTATATGAAATTGAATGCATAAAATAATGAAATATGTGGATACGTGGTTCTTCAACATCATTCGTCATCACTAGATTCACTTTGGTGGGAAAATTGATCACGCTCATCGTCTATGAAGTCGTCAACAATGTTCGAACAAATCAGTCTTTCAACAATTGCAGGATCAACGTTGGGTCTACACAGAGTGTCATCCTCAACTGTCTCAACAACGTGATGTCTGCGTCATGATTTCTACTATATTCAGTTGTTCATTCTCAAAATCATCATTTTTCGGCACATCCCAAATTCGTTTATTCTGGACCACTTGAACAACCCTCCAATTTGTACCATTTTTGGGTCCTCTATGTAAAATACCCGGTGTCCCTGCGTCTCAAGGATGACTGGTTTATTGGCGAACCAAAATGGGACGTGTTGATTGATTTGTACCCTAACTCCACATGTATCCTGTGACTTTTGTTGTTGTCTATGTCATACTACCTACACTTAAGTAGTCTGACACGTCGTCCCATGGGATAATGAACTTCCAACACTTTATTAAGAACACCATAGAAATTATTACTCTCTATCGACTACCATTACTCCACTATTTTGAGTAGTGCGTATGGAATGTTGTTCTACCATGTGAAATCTCACTCCACTGACAATGCATCCACTGTAAGACCGAACATCAGGTGCTGGTCCCATCACAAGCGAAAATAAATCAGTGGAAATATTTTTTCTCTCACGCTTTCTATGACCTGATTTTTGAACCATTCAGAAAATGCTCGTTGGTGTCTTCTGTTAAACTCCTGAGCATTTTGAACTTGTGGACGTATCAACAACAAGTATCTCCTAATAACGAAATGTTATATAATGAAGATGTAAAATATCAACTGTAAGATGATCTAAGTCAAAGGTTAGAAATGCTCACTTGCAGTACTCTGATATTTCACCTACATTGTTGAAAATGTACCAGTGAAATAGGCGTTTCTCTTCCTGTGATAGAGATTGAACGCTTGACGCCCCTAATGGTCTTACTTTCTGAATGAAGACTTTGAACTCACCCATCACCTCATCATTCGAAATGCTATCATAGTTTAGTTCATCTTTAGTGAATTGCTTCTCAATTTCACTTAGGTATCGCGAACAAAAGGCTACGTTCCTGATTCATTCATCATATATGCTTCTGTAATAGACCCCCCAGGATGTGCTTTGTTACACATATACTGTTTTAATGTGCGTAAACTTGTTTCAATAGGATACATCCAACTGTAAGAAACTGGTCCAGAAATCTTGGTTTCGTATGGTAGATAAACGACAAGATGTACCATTACGTTGAGGAAGGCAGATGAAAATATTCTTTCCAATTTACAAAGTATGACTATAATACTTGCCTGTTGTCTATCCAACTTACTTACTCGTATCGTTTTGGCACACAAATCACCAAAAAGAAGTTACACAATTCAGTAACAGTGATGTATACATTTTTTGGTAAGAAAGCTCGAGCACCAGTAGGTAGAAGTCGATGTAACAAAACATGGCAGTCGTGCGTTTTGAGACCTAAAATTTTCCCTTCTTTTTCATGCACACATCGTGAAATATTAGAAATGAATCCATCGGGAAACTCCATTGATTTCAAGAACTTGCAAAACTCAACTCGCTCGGTGCTAGTTAATGTGTAACTCGCATGTGGCTTCACCAATCAGTTACCAACTTCTATGAGATGTAAATCCTTTCTAATTTTTAAATCTTGTAGGTCCAATCGTGCATTGGTGGTGTCTTTGGTTTTTTCTTCAATATTCAACAACGTACCAACCAAGTTGTCGCAAACGTTCTTTTCAATATGCATTACATCTAGTTTGTGACATAATAATAATCTTGACCTGTAAGGAAGTTCAAAGAAAATACTCTCTTTCTTTTCTTCTCCTTTAATGCAGGATGTTTACTAAGAACTAGAAATTCCAATTGGTCTACTTGTTCTATTACTTCGTACACATTCATTACCACTAGAGCAGCCCTACGCTCTACCTTGCCATTGTGCAGCCTACTTCTCTGCCAAACATGGTTATCAAGAAGATAACGTCAATGTCCCATGAAGGATATTTCCCCTCTTATCCCGAAGGACGATCTATCTTCCATGCATATGGGACATGCCTGATACCCTTTTGTACTCCACCCCGATAAATCACCATACGGTGGAAAGTCATTTATCATCTACAACCAGACTGCGTACAACTGAAAGAAATTACTGGTAAGGGAATCATACGTACGCACCTTAAAAGTCCATAACTGTTTAAGTTCCTCAATCGAGGGTGTAAGGTAAACATCAATTTCCCTACCAGGAGATTTTAGACCGGGAATGAACAATGTCATGAAAAAAGTTGACTATTTCATGCATTTACAGGGTAGAAAATTGTTAGAATTAACACCACAGGCCACATACTGTACGAGGTACTCATATGATCGAATAGATTAAAACCATGTGAAGCTAACCCAGACAAATGTTTCGTGCATCTGCAGCGAAATCAGGTAATTCAGAATCAAAATGTTTACACCCATCTGCATCAGCTGGATGTCTCAACACATCATCTGTTTAAACACGTTTGTCATGGTGCCATCTCATGTCAGAGGATCCTTCTTGCGAAACAAATAAGCGTTGTAATCTCGGTATCAAAGGAAAGTGACGTAATACCTTATGCGAAATTTTTTTCTTTGTTATTAGGACTAACCTTGTATCGAGACTCACCACAAGTTGGACAAAACTGCAAATCCTCAAACTCCTTCCAATACAAGACACATTCGTACTTACAAACATGAATCGTTTCATATTCCAGCCCCAAGTCACGCAATTTTCGTTTGGCTTCTTAGATTGAACTAGGAACATTGGTACCACACATTGGAAACACACTCTTTATTAAGTCTAACATCATGTCAAATTACTTGTTACTACAACTGTTTAAAAGCTTTATGTGCATCACCTTAACCAAAAACTTCGGAGAAGAGTATTTAGAACAATCGGGATATAACTCACTAGGAGCTTCATTCAATAAGTCATGAAATATTTTTTATGTTTCTTCTTCTATATCTACCCCAATTAGAGCTTCTATTTCCCATTCGTGTTCAATCAGATCTTATAAATCGTTAAGCATATCAAACATTTCATCTTCTTCATAAAAAAGGTTACTACTAGTTCCTTAATCAAAAGAGTTACTACTGGTTCCTTCATCAAACCTTTCAATATCTCTATGGAAGTTCACTGGATCTCCATGATACAACCATTCGATATAGGAGGGGGATATTTCGATAGTCAATAGATGTCGCTCCACACCCTCTAATGAGTACTAATTTAAGTTCATACATCTCTTACATGGACACCTTATACCTCCGTAAGCATCGATGTGGAACTTGGCAATCTCTAAAAATTGGGACACACCCTCTCTATACTCAACCGACAACCTAGTCCTAACTTTTATCCAACTCTTGTCCATCGTTAAAGACCTAAAACATAAATATGTTTGATCATTAGTCCTATATTCTTGATCCCTATCAAACCCTAAACTTAATTACTCCATGAATAAGCTATGCCAAATCTTCCCTCTCTTTTAACTGAAGTTAAGTTCAAATTACAAAAGGCTACCATAACTACAGAATAGCCAGAACAAACAAACCAAACACCCTACTATATCTACTAGCAGAATAGTCATCATCGTATAGATACAATAATATTCAGTATTCAACAATACAATTTCATCAACTAAATAAACATAGAATTTGAAGCGTCCCCCTCTTCCCTTCCCTTCCCTTTTTCTCTTTTTTTTTTTCTACACAATATTAATTTCTCCATTTTCTTAAATATATCATTTTATAATATTTCTTAACCTACTGAATTTGCACATTTCATTACAATTACATTAACATATTATTCATACATTTGGATTTCTTCTAATTATCCATTAGTAAATGAAATCATCTAACAAACATATATGAAAAATTTATAAAACAGAAATGTGCAAGATCGATTCCTTAATCAAACACCCAATTCGTAAATCCCAAACTAAAACATGATTGAAAATCCTATTTCTAAAACAAAAACTAATGCAAAACCCTAATTTCTAATTTAAATCATAATTGGTAATTTAAATAAAACAAAAATCACATCAAACTAATATATACCGATATGCGACGGCGACAATGACGAAATGGCAGCGAATCTCCTCTTCTTCTTCTTTATCTCCCTCTCTCTTGTTCTTCTCAATCTCCCTCTCTCCTTTTTCTTTCTCTTTTCTATTTTAATTCTGTAAAGAATTGGAGTTAAAGAACAAAGAACTCCCGACGCATCCCAAAAATGTTGAGAATAGAACCCTATTCCCGACGCGATTAGTGAAACATCAGGAATAAGTAAATCCTATTCTCGACATTTCTGACATCACGTCGGAGGAAGGCAAAATGTATAATTAATGATTTCTCCCTTCCATCAATGCAATACTGTGGACGTCGGGAATAGGTAACCTGTTCTCGACGTGTCTGACACCGACGCAACTACATTCTCCCACTTCCACTATGGCACACTCAATGGTTGCAACAAACCTGTTGGTTTCTGTCTTGGTGCTTTAATTTGCTGGCACACCAAGCATTTACTAACAAAATTGGCCACTTCCTTCTTCATATTACGCCACCAACAAACTCGTTTCAGATCCTGATACATTTTTGTGCTACCTGGATGCATGGATAATGGGGAAGTATGAGCTTCATTCAATAGATCAGTCTTAACCACAGTGTCTGTTGGCACACACACAAACTCCTCTCAAACAAAAGCCCACCATCAGAGGATATGGAGAACTCATTAGCTTGTCCTATTTCTACAAGGTGACGCTTTTCAACCAAATAAGGATCATTACCCTTGGCAACAATAATCTTTTGCCTCAATGTTGGTTGCACTGTTAACTGAGCTAACTGCAAGGTAACTGCTCCCACTGATACTGCAATCTCAGCTCTCTTAAAGTCACGATGTAATGGGGTCTGTCTGGTAATAAGTGCTGCGAAATGTGATACTTTTCTACTAAGAGCATTAGCTATCACATTCTCCTTACCTGGATGACACAATATCTCATAGTCATAATCTTTCACTAACTTAAGCCACCTTCGTTGTCTCATATTAACCTCCTTCTGAGTGAAGAAGTATTTCAGGTTCTTATGGTCAGTAAAGATTTGTATCTTTTCACCATACAAATAACGCCTCCAAATTTTAAGTGCAAAAAACATTGCTGCCAACTCTAAATCATGTGTAGGGTAGTTTTGCTCATGACTCTTCAACTGACGAGAGGCATAAGCAATCACCTTACCTTATTGCATTAAAACACAACCCAGTCCTTTCTTAGAAGCATCACTGTAAATTACAAAACTTCCATATCCATCTGGCACTGAAAGGAACGGTGCTGTAATAAGCTTTTACTTAAGATTATGGAAATTACTCTCACATGCTAGGCTCTAAACAAAAGTCGCCCCCTTCCTGGTCAACTGAATCAAAGGAATAGCTATACGAGAGAAGTCCTCCACAAACCTCCTATAATAACTTGCTAAACCTAGAAAACTACGAACCTCACTAACTGTGGAAGGTCGAGGCCAACTGGTAATAGCTTCAATCTTTGTTGGATCCACAAAAACTCCCTCACTAAATACCTCATGACCAAGAAAAGTCACCTACTTCAGCCAAAATTCATACTTTGAAAGCTTAGGATAAAGTTTATTGGCTCGAATAGTCTCTAAAACCTTATGCAAATGCTCCTCATGCTCAGCCTCTATCTTGGAGTAAACCAAGATAACAATAAAAACTATTACAAAAGTGTATAAGAAATCCTTAAACACTCTACTAATCAGATCCATGAATACAACAGGAGAGTTTGTCAAACCAAAAGACATTACAATGAATTCCTATTGTCCATACCTCGAACGAAAGGCAGTCTTAGGAATGTCACTGTCTCTAATCCTTAACTGATGATAACCTGAATGTAAATCAATCTTAGAAAACATAGTGGCTCCTTGCAATTGATAAAAAAAATCATTGATTTTGGGTAGTGGATACCTGTTCTTGACTGTCACCTTATTAAGCTCTTTGTAATCAATGCAAAGACGCATCGTTCCATCTTTCTTCTTCACAAATAGTACTGGTGCACTCCAAGGCAACACACTAAGTTGAATGAAACCCTTGTCTAGTAATTCTTGTAACTGTACCTTCAGTTCTTTCAATTCAACTGGGGTCATTCTATATGGGGCTCTCGAAATGGGAGCAGTGCCTGGCTCCAACTCAATAGTAAAATCAACCTCCATGTGAGGCGAAAGTTTTGGAAGTTCTTCTAGGAATACATCAGGGTATTCCCTTACCACAGGTTCTGATGTCAAGAAAATCTCAGCTTCCCTAGCATCCACCACACTGGCCAAGATACTCCAGGTACCCTGGTTGAGTAGCATACTGGCTTTCACAGCTAAAATTACTTTAGGCAGTACCACAATCCCTACTCCTTTAAATTTAAAATTAGGCTCTTCAGGAGGGTTGAACACTACCTCCTTGCGAGAACAATAAATTCTAGCATGATTAGCAGCTAACCAATCCATGCCTAAAATTACATCAAAATCACACATATCCAGTACTACTAAGGTTACGTCAGGGGCAAAACGTTTGAGGATCATACTTCTGATCTGCTTTGCTCTTCTGCCCAGATGAAGTTCCCTTATGAAACCTCTTTGACTGAACCTCATCCTTCTGAATACTCATGTCCACTACCAGGCGAAGTACTTCAGCCTGAGTAGATGGCTTAAGTGCTTGCACAAAACCTCTGATGTCCTCCTTCAGGACTCTAACAAATCTCTCTGCTCTGGCTTGCTCATTATCAACTAACTCAGGGGCAAAACGTGACAGCATATCATACTCTTGATCATACTCTTCTACTGTCATCTATCCTTGGTTCAATTCCAAGAACTCTTGGCAGTTTGCATCTCTAAGATTTGAAGAGAAAAACTAAGTATAAAAGAAATTTTTGAACTAGTTTCAGGTGATCTGATTCAAATTACCACTCAACATTTGCATTGTGGACCTCCACCAAATGACACCTCTATCTCTTAGCAGAAAAACAGCACACTGAACCTTGTGCTCTTCTAGGCACCTCATATAATTAAATATGGTTTCCACGAAGCACAACCATAATTCTGCCATAGTCTGATCCTCTAGTGATCCATCAAAAGTTTGAGGATCATACTTCCCAAAATCCCTCAAATGTTTAGCTTCAGTCGAGAGCTGATCTGGTACATTTTGTGGCTGCTGTACAGCTGGTCCTTGTGCATGAGGGTCTGTTGGTACAGGAGGAACTGCTGGTGTAGAAGGGACTCCTGGTGCGGGCTGGTTCTAAGCCATAGCAGCTCCAGGTGAATCAATATGAGTAACACGTGCAACAGGGACATGCTGATCAGCTTGGCCCTCAGGAGGTTGGTTACACCCTGCTCCTCTACCTCGACCTTTGATACCACCCCTACGTACACGTCTCCTTGGCTGCATGTTTCTTATTCTCCACCAATAATCCTTTTAATCTTAGACAATAAAACATTTCAAACATTCTAGTTTAACTTAGGCAAGATCATACTGATAAAACCATACATATTAATCATAGAAGCGTACCCGACGAGTGACGAAGGATCGTTCTAGAGATAGGGACACAAAAACACAGACTTACATCATTAGTCAGTCTACATAACCTAAAACTTATGCTTTGATATCAACTGTAACGATCCAATTTTTCTATCTAAGCTGAAGTCATTACTTTAACACAAAACAATTTGTTTGACACAAGATGTAGTAAACTCTAATTGAAACAAATAGAAAATCAAAGAAAAACTTTATTCGAGCCCTATTTTAATCAAAACAATAATCCCAATATATTATTTGAAAATCAATAACAGACAAATAGTCGTTCAAATTATGAAACTCGTCTTATTCAACAAAACTAAAAAAACAGTAAAACATTTAAGCGGAAGCAATTTTGAAAGGAAATTCCCCTATGGCGACCACGTATCCTTCTTGTCCCTCGTTGGTGTGCCTCTCGTATTACCCTTGCCTAAAAAGTTAAACATGGAAGGGTGAGTATAAATATACCTAGTAAGAGACCTACAACTGGTCTCGTTAGGGGTAAAAATTGTTAACTTCTTATTGGGTGGTACCCTGCATCATAACTGTGTCGTGATTCCGTAGGATGCACATAATCAGTCTAATGCTTCCGAAGGATGCACATATCAGTCTAGTGCTCCTAAAAGATGCACTTATCAGTCTAGTGCTTCAAAGGATGCACAACAGGTGGTGACCCCGTGGGACACCTGCAAGGCACACTACCCTATAGATAAAGCTAGCAATTCCCCTCAGTCCATTCTAACATTTTAAACAGTCAATTTAATTTACAATTCAATCTACCATCATATCGTTCTTTCAGTTCAACATATATACAACCAATTTACGCAAACCAGTACATAATCAAACATTAGCATGGTTCCTCAAACGGTTGTACTTATACATAAACGTCACCCACCTCAGTTTATTCAATTCAATCTACAGTACACTATTTCTACCTTGACATAATAGTCAACAACCCTCATTCAATCAGTTCAATGCTCACAGTTCAGTCATCAAATGGCAATTCATCAATTTAAGTCAAAGTTTTGTTTTTTTAGCAAAACTTTTGTTACTTAATATAAAGTTGAATTGCATCCATGTTAAAATTTTAAAAGTTGTCCTCTTTTTTTTACTTAATTTGAAATTCATTTGTGATTTGGGATTTTTTTTTTCATTTTTTTAATCTTAGATTTAATTAGGAGAAATGTTTCTTTTTTTAATAAAAAAGTATTATTTATTTATTTGTTTGTTTTTTTTAAACAAAGAAAAAGATTATGACTCAATCTCAACTTCTAAGTTTGTTGGTTTGTTGAGAAACTTGAGGATTTGCTACCTTCTATCCTTTATAAACAGGGAAGAAGGTCTATCTCCTAGAATATGACAAGGACTCCTAAATACATGAAAGTAATTTACATTTGGTTTCCAACCTTTCCAACCTTTCCAAATTTTATAATTTGTCATGGAGGTACCTGGATGGAGAGAAATTCGATTGTGGATGTGACACACAGTATGTAAGGCCTGAGCCCAAAAGTATAAAGGTAAATCTTTAGAATGGAGCATTGCACGTGCCATTGCCTGTAACGTTCCATTCTTTTGTTCAACAACCTCATTTTGTTGAGAAGTCAAGGGTGCAGAGAACTCATGAAAAAGTACCTTAAGTTGTACAAAATTCGTCAAAAGCACTGTTTTCAAATTCCCATGCATGGTCATTGCGTATGCGAATGATTCCATTGCTCTACTCACACTGCAATTGAGGACATAACATTCAACAAAGTTTAAAAGTTTAGGACTTTTCTCGAAGAAATCAAACCCATGAATATGTAGAGTAGTCATCGACATACACAAAAGCATAACGTTTTCCACCAAGTCTCTCGTTCGACATAGGCCTCATTAGATCCTGAAGAAGTTCTAGAATTTGAGATATAACGCATTTTCCAGTAGTAGAATGTGAGGACTTCACCTGTTTTCTTGCAGGACGGTCATTACAAAACTCACGAGAATCATGTTTAAGAATAGCAATACTGAGAACAACTTCAGCTCCAATAGTCTTAAATTTTTGGCATACAAATGTGACCAAAACGTCTGTGCCATAAGCTTACTTCATTAGTTTTTGACAGATTACACGCAGCCTACTCAGAATCTCAGTGATAACAATTATCATAGAGTCGGGTTCCACTTAAAATAAATTTGTTGTCATCATTGAATACTCTACATCTGTACTTACTGAATGACACTGAAAATCCCTGATCATATAACTGGCTGACGACACAAATCAGATTAGCAGACAATCCTTTTACCAATTGCACATCTTTAAGGTATGGAAGACCTGGTTGGTTAATGGATCCTTTTCTAAGTATTTTACCGCTAACACCATCCCCAAACATAACATGTCCAAAATTACACTCTTTAAGATCATAAAAGAATGAAGAATTACCAGTCATATGTCGTGAACATCCACAGTCAAAGTACTAATCCGTAGTTCTAGTACTTTGAATAAATGTGAGTGCAACATGACATTTAAATGAATCATTAGACATTTTAGGTTTCCAAACACCATTAAAACTTTTTCGAGATGATGAAATTTGAATAAATCTATTATTTAAGGGAAAACCATACAGTTGAAAACAATAGGGTCGGATGTGACCTGATCGTTCGCAATAATGACAGACCCATCACTTCTTGATACTCTGCTTGGCACTTTTGTTCTACGACTAGTGATCAACTGTATCCGATGTCTAACAAAAATAGTTTTGAAAGTACTCGAGGAACTTCCACTAGAATAACCCATACCCATTTTATCAGGTCTTGTTCTACCCTCATTCAGCAGTTGATTCCAGATGTGAGCATTTTGACATTCTTAGACAGAGACTCAAATTCAAGATGGGCTTTCTGCAACTCATTTTTTAGCATTGCAATAGACGACATATATCTATGATTTTCATCCACCAGCCTCTAAGTTCTCTCTTGCAGTTGTGTCAACAATAGCTTATCTTCTTCTCGACTCTTAATCCAGTCGTTACAATCTTGGACTATATCATCAACACCTTTCTGATTGTTGCTTATATCAACTTTTGAGTTTTCCTCTATAGCTATACTAATGAAAGCACGACCAAAATTCTCATATTAACTGTCATATGAAGCTTCATCATTCGATAAAGTAGCTGTTAATCCTTTCTTTTTTTGTTTTAGGAACGTGGCACATTCAACCTGAAATGTTCAAATCCATTGCATTTATGACACCTAATATTTATGCCATCCCTATCATTTCTTTCAATTTCCTTACATCGATAGGAATTGGTATTTGATCTGAAGGTGTTATGAGAATGTGATGAACTAGAGGCTGAATCTTGATAATTTTGATTTTTGTTACTTCTTACATGCTTAAAAAGCTGACTTCTGAGCTTTGTCACCTGCTTAGTCAACAAAGTAATTGATTCAGCTAACAATTCTTCACTAATCAAGTCTTTTGAGGTATGAGACCCAACATTGTTGGTGGCAAAAAAAGCAACTCCTGATTTCTTTTTGGTGTCTTCTTCACCCAAAGCTAGTTCAAACATTTTTAGAGAACCAAACAATTAGTCATGTTTCATTTTGGAGACGTCATTAGTTTCTTCATAGCAGTGACTTTTATGTGAAATAGTTGTGGGAGACAAAACTTTCCTAACCAGCTTTGAATCTGTCATCTTTTCTCCAAGTGCAAAGGACTCATTGGCAAGATCAAGAACTCGAACACTATACTCAGTTATAGTTTCATCCTCTGACATTTTGAGTGCTTCAAATTTGGAAGTTAAAATTTACAAGCAAGTAGCTTTACGTTTGAGGTTCCTTAATAAGCCACTTCAAGAATCTCCCATGCTTCCTTTACAGACGCACACGTGTTAATCAGTTTAAACACATTTTGATCAACAACATTAAATATACCATTAAGAGCATGAGAATTTCCCACAGCAGCAGCAACCTCGACATTGGTCCATTTCAATGCAAATTTGCGTATGACTTTTTCGGCTTCATCTGTCTGGGATGTTTCCATCCTGAGATAATTGATCTCCAGCAATTGATATCGAGAGATTGAAGAAAAGCTATCATTCTGACCTTCCAATATGCATAGTTTGCCCCATCCAATACCAGAGGGCGTGTGGTTGCATTTCCTTCGCGAATTTGGTCCATCTAGATAATCTTTGATGTAACCCGCTCTGATACTAATTGAGAAAACACACACTTAATTATAACTGAATCTAATGTTGTAACTTGAGTTAATAACTAGAGATACAACTGGGAGAACATGTAAAGCAGTAAATCATAAACACACATAACTTTGGTAACCCAGTTTGATGACAATACACCTACGTTTGGGGGTTCTTAGACCCAACTAAGAGAATATATTGTTGGTCATATAATTGATGATTACAACGTTAGGACTCAAAGAGCAACACGTTACTCATATCTACTATGTGCTGACTATTGACTAACTTAATAATCTGAACCATGCAAAACATAAGAAGCATGTATCGGAACGACGCCCCCTTAATCAATACACATGAGCAATCTTAGCATCAACGTCTTTGATAGGTATATAAAAACCCTTATGCTTCAAGTACTGTATTATTTACTTCGAAAAGTTCTCCAAAAGTTGCTTCGAAGCTCTTACCGTAATCACCAATATATTCGTCCAAGGCCCAAATGCAGAACAATCACCTCTCTCCTACTTTCTTGTTTCATAATTAAGATCTTCAATAATATGTAATTAAAAGATATCCAAACAACCCAATAAAATAGGAATATCACAAAAACCACAAATGACCGTAAATAAATAATTTCCTAAATAAAGGTAGTAGGACCATTTTTGTAACAATAATAATAAGAGACTTCACTTATCAGTATTCTTGTATGGAAAAGGTTAATTAATTGAATGTAATAAACAATCAAGAGAGTGAAAAATTAACTTTTACAGTAATACAATAATAATTATACTAATAACCATTATATATCATTGGATCTTCCCTTCCAATATTGTTATACTAAAATAAACTCTACCAAATAATAAATTCATATATTTTAGAGATGGATGAGGGAAAAGTACTTTAGGGTCAGAAAGGGTAAGAAATGGAAGAAAAACACTTCTTTGAGAAGAAACTCCTCAGTATGTACAAAAAAAAGTTACTGTTGAAAATATTGGAACTAGCTCGGGTCATAAAGTAGTTTGTTATTAAGTTATATATTTTTTATTTAATAGTATTTTTAAAAAACATTCTTAAGAAAGTGCTACCAAAGCTACTTACCTCATGCAGTCTCTATTTCTTATGTTATAGCATCCCAAGTCTTCAAATGACATTATACTATTCATATAGTCCTAAATAAACTCATAAACGTGATATATTATGTGTATATAAGTTAAAAGTTTTTAAGATATGCATAAAAGAAATATGTACAAGTAAATCTTACTTTATTATGGAGAAGATTTCCACTAGAAACATGTGAATAACTGCAACAAAATCATTTGGGTAGACCAAAATAGCTCATATGTATGTTGGTGTAGTTTGAATCATGCTTTAATTTTTATGAGAGCTTCCTTACCCTAACTGAAATTGTTGTTCTTTTCATTTTTGAAGAATTTTTTAAACCTGGTCTTTTATATGGCTGAAAGCATTATTTACTTTACATCTTGAGAAAATGACGAAGAAAAACCCAAATAAAAGCTTGCATCATAACCCTCTAATTTTTGTTGTCATCTATTGTCTACCTTTATTCAACCACAGTTTTCACCTAGTTAATTTTTCACTGATTACCCTTTCATATTATTTACATTGAAAGTGTTGTCTTAAAAGGAATTGAATTGTTTAATAGTATTGTGGGATACAATTACTTAAAATACTCATAAATTACTACTTAGTATATGCTTGCTCTAAACTTTGTAATGTACTATTATATTTAAGCTTTATATAAAGAAGTGGTGCAAAATTAGCCAAAGAAAATTTATGATAATAGAGTCATGTCACTACATTTTCTAAATTGCAAAAATAGCAAATTTATAGGTCTATAACTCTCCGATAACTTTCGGATAGTTCTCTAATAAGTTTTTGATATTACTAATTTTGTCATATTCACAATATGTAAAAAATAGATGTCATGAGCCATTTTTTTCCTAATGAAACTTTCCTTCAATAAGATGTTAACTATTATTGATGATGAAAATAAACATCCTATAACACACACATATATATATAACAAGCTAGGACCGTTTTGTATTTATTTTCATTACAAGGTTTTGACAAAACAATAATAACAATAACATTATAAAATGCATGGTCCTGTCTTTGTCCACAATTGAAATTAAATACAATTTTTTGAAAACCAAGTTTTGTTTTCCCAAAAATTAAGGATTTAGAGAAGTTGTTCAATGTACCAATATATATATAATATATATATATATATATATCACTATCTTGAATCCCATCCTACGTTTCTTGTTGGCCTCAATCTACATGTAGGCCATTCATAGTTGACTTTTCTTATCTCTTATCTAAAATAATGTAATTATAGGCTATGTCTACAAGTTTAGGAAAATAAAACTCCATCAAATAAATACCAAAATTATATTTTTCTTTGTGCATTTAAGGAAAATTTCCATTTGAATATCGTTTTGAATTTCATGATCTGCAATGGGCAATGCTGACTTTTTTTTCTCCATAGATCTCCTTCTTCCTTGTGAAGATTTATGATCAAATCGTTGACGTGGAGAAGTCTTTATTTTCTTTATCAAGATACATGACGTTTTGTTTTTTTGTTTTTTAGATTTTGGTAGGGAGGGAGTCCTTTTCTAAAGCAATTTTATGATTAATAACCCGTCTCTTATAAACTTATAAAATCTAACGTTTACTCAAGTCACATTTTATAATATATGCTTTAGGGAGGATCATACCTATTGTAATCCTAACACGTTGACTATCTCGATCTATTTTGATCATCATATTTTTTATAGTTTGTTGTGTTTTTTATTAGTGTATATATCCTTATCCTTACTATATTAAAAGTGGCTTAAGGGGAGAATTATTTTTGGACGAAAATTTTAAATTTATAACATCAATATTTTAAAATAAATATTAGTTATCGTTTAAATTTAAAAAAATAAATAATACACAAACCATTTATATTTCATGAGTTTTCTAAAAAAGAATTATGAATTATATTATCTTATAATTGATTTATTATTTGTTTTCATTTATTTAATACAAAAAATAAAATCAAGATTATCTTTATGAATTTATATTTAATGAAGTAATAATTCTTTTAACTTCATTATAAAATAGAAAAGGTTTTTGTCTATTTATTTTAATAATTTAATTTTTAAAAATTATGAATTTATATTTAATGATTTGATTTCAAAAGACTTTGTAACCATTTATTTTCTTGAACTATATATAGAGATCTCTTCAATCATTTTCTTACAAATATTTAAATTTTTTACAAGCTATTGTGTGTGTTTTCCCTATAACAAAAGTAAATGTTTTTTTTCTTATAATAATTTCTATTATATAATATTGATTGATCCAACTCTCATCATTCATCTTTGGCTTTGCTTTTATGTTGAAATATATTTTTTGTTACAATATGTTAACATACTTGATGATTTTAGAGAAAGAGTTGAAGATATACACGTAAGAGAGTAGAAAATGATATAATGTCATTTATTATAATATAGTTTTTGTAACACCCCGAAATTTTGAGGTAATCCTCTAAATTTACACTTTAAATTTTATTAAGACTTTAAGAAGTTGTGGGGGTTTTAATTTAATCAAGTTTGGTGAAGAGAAGTTTTTTTTTATAATAATTATAATATAATAATAGTTATATTATTATTATTATTATTATTATTATTATTATTATTATTATTATTAAAACAAAAAAAAAGAAATTTTCTCTCTCCCCCTCTCTTCCTCACGTGCGCACAGCCCCACCCCTCATCTTCTTCTTTCTTTTTCTCCTTTCGTTTGCCCTAGCAACAGTCGACCGCATCACCTAATTCCCTCCCTTCTCCTCCGTTCGCCCTTCACGCCGGCCGTCAAGATCCCAGCAGCCGCCGTCCGTCAAGATCCCAGCAGCAGCCGTCCGTTCCAGTTCGCGAAGCTGAGCCGCACCGCCTCTCCATTCCACAGCCGCCGCTCCTTTGTCCAGCAGCCGAAACCAGACGAGTGCATCCCGTCCGACGAACCCAGCCCAGCTGCACACTCGATCGGCTGCGCCTGCCTCCGTCCACAAAGCCCTACCGCCGCTGCTCCTCCCTTGCGTCTCTGTCCGCAGCCGCCGCCGTCTGGTACCGCTCATTGAAGCGTGGTTGCGACCCCGCGCCGATTGAGTCCGAGTCTAGCACGCGCCCAGCTCCGTCTTTGAAACCCCGCCGCGCGGCTCCCCATCTTCCAGCCGCGGATTGGAAGCCGACCCATGCCCAAATCGATTTCACAAGGTCGTTTGCCCTAATCTTGTGTGCCGCTGCCGCTACGTCGTTGTAATTTCGTTTGGGTAAGGATGAATTGTGGACTTTATATTGTTTTGTAATGCCGATCGGTTTGTTAAATTGACATTCTTGAAGGTAGCGTTGAAGCAAGTACACCCTTGAATTTTCAATAGATTGAGATTTAATGCTGAAATTTTTATTTGATTCTTGAAGGTATTGAAGGTAGAGTTTGAGTTCCTTGCGTTCACAACAACATTAGTTTTAGTTGGAGCTCGTTTCGTGAATAATTGGGTAAGTTGTGAAAAATCACATTGGGTTGACTTTCAATGAATGATGCGTTGGAGAAAGATATTGAGTAATTATTTTAATGTTTAGGTTCGTTTTTCGTAGACCTTTGCGCGGTTAAGGAGCTTACCCAACGCTAAGGTAAATGACTTTCTACTGGACTCAATAAAAAATATTTGGATGTATTTGCTGCATAGATCGTACTGTTACATCTTAACTGAGTAGGGATGACGGCCATGATGTGTATGATTGAATGTGGACTTGTGGTTGAATGCATGTTATGACTGCCTGGTTAGGTATATGTACAATTGCAGGGATGCGGAAATGACTGAATCTCGTAGATGTGGCTTATATAAAGTGTGGCTTGAACTGGTAGATGGTTGTGTAAACCGAATGTATGATATACAACTATGGTAGTGTTATTGTGAACAGAAAAGACATCATGGTGGTGCCATTGTAGACTGAGGTGAATGTTATGATCATTTTAGTTGTTGACTGATGTGTTGACGTGTTTCTGACTGGCCTTGGACTAACTTAGAGTAAGATGGCAGTTTGGGGTTGAATGAAGAGATTGTGATGAGAACATTAACTGAGCTATGAATAATGGTTAAGGTGTATATAATGGATTGAGGGGAAAATTATTAGTTTCCTAGTGGGTAGTTACCTTGCAGGTGTCCTACGGGATCACCACCCTTTTGTGCATCCTTCGGGGGCACTAGACTGATATGTGCATCCTTCTGGAGCACTAGACTGATATGTGCATCCTTCGGGAGCACTAGACTGATATGTGTTTCTGCAGAACACTAGACTGATTTATGCGTCCCTCGGACGCTAGACTGATTATGTGCATCCTACGGGATCACAAGACTGTGACTGTACAGGGTACACCATAGGATGCTAATAATTTATTTTTCCCCTAACGGGACCAGTAGTGGGTCTCTTACTGGGTATGTTAATACTCACCCTTTTTATGTTTAATTTTTCAGGCAAAGGTAACACGAGGGGCAGACTGAGGGACAAGAAGGAATCGTGAATTTTCCATAGAGGACTGTATTTAAACTGCTTCCGCTGACGACTTTAAAATATTTTGTTTGAACTAAGTTTACAAATAGTTAAATTTTTTGTAAACAGTACTTTAAAATTTCATATTTTGAAATAGGGTCCGATTAAAGTTTTTCTTCGATTTCTTATGGTTTCAACTAAACTTCGCTATGTCTTTTGTCAACAAACTGTTTTGTGTTAAAGTAACGACTTAGATTAGATGAGAAAAGTCTGGGTCGTTACAGTTGGTATCAGAGCCTAAGTTTTAGGTTCTGTAGACTGACTTATGATTTAAGTCTGTGTTTTTGTGTCCCTATGACTAACACAATCCTTCGTCACTCGTCAGGTATGCCTTTATGTTTAATAAGTACGGTATTAATAACATGACCTTGCCTAAGTTATACTAGACTGACTGAGGTGCTTTGTTTTAAGACTAAAAGGATATGTTTTTTGTGGTATTAGGAGACCATGTCGCCAAGGAGAAGTGCACGTAGGGGTGGTTTTAGAGGCCGAGGTAGAGGAGCAGGGCGTAATCGGCCTGCTGTGGGCCAAGCTGACCAGCGTGTCCCTGCTGCACCTGTTACTCAAAAGGATTTGGCAGCCTTGTCTGCTCACCTGGAGCAGAGAATCACAGAGCTTATTGCTGCTGCTATGGCTCAGAACCAGCCTGTGCCAGTGGGTTCCCCTTTACAAGCAGCTCCACGTGCGTCTGTAAACCCTCTTGCATAAGGACCGGTCGTACAGCAACCACAGATGCTACCAAATCAGCTTTCTGCAGAGGCAAAACACTTGAGGGACTTTAGGAAATATGACCCTCAGACTTTTGATGGATCACTGAAGGATCCTACCAAGGCGGAGTTGTGGTTGTCTTTTGTGGAAACCATTTTTAGTTATATGAGATGCCCAGAAGAGCACAAAGTTCAGTGTGCTGTCTTTCTTCTTAGAGATAGAGGTATTATCTGGTGGAGGTCTACACTGCGTATGTTGGGTGGAAAGTTGGACCAGGTCACTTGGGACCAGTTTAGAGATTGCTTCTATACCAAGTTTTTCTCGGCTAACCTTAGAGATGCTAAAAGCCAGGAATTCTTGGAATTGAAGCAAGGACACATGACAGTTGAGGAGTACGATCGGGAGTACGATATGCTGTCACGCTTCGCCCCTGAGCTTGTTGGTAATGAGCAGGCCAGAGCCGAAAGGTTTGTTAGAGGATTAAGGGATGAGATCAGAGGCTTTGTACGAGCACTAAAGCCCTCCACTCAGGCTGAAGCACTGCGTCTGGCAGTGGATGTGAGTATTGGAAAGGACGAGGTTCAGCCAAAGGGTGTTGACAAGGGAACCTCATTTAGTCAGAAGAGAAAGGCGGAGCAAAAGTTCGTCGAAGTTCCTCAGAGGAACATGAGGTCAGGTGGTAATTTTCGCCGTTTTCAGCAGAGTCCTTTTGGGGCAGGTGAAACTGCCAGAGAGAAACCGTTGTGCAACACTTGTGGAAGCGCCATCTGAGTCGCTGTTTATTTGGGACAAGGATTTGTTTCAAGTGTAGGCAAGAGGGACACACAACTGATCATTGTCCTTTGAGGCCTACTGAGTTTGGGCAGAGCAGTCAGGGAGCGAGAGCACCACAGCAGGGCAAAGTTTTTGCTACTAACAGATCTGAGGCTGAAAGGGCTGGCACAGTTGTTACAGGTACGCTACCAGTGTTGGGGCATTTTGCCTTAACTTTGTTTGACTCTAGTTCCTCTCACTCTTTTATATCGTCGATATTTGTAACTCATGCATGTTTAGAAGTGGAGCCCCTAGATTGTGTTTTATCAGTGTCTACACCATCTAGGGAAATTATGTTGTCAAAGGAAAAGCTTAAAGCATGCCAAATCGAGTTAGCTAGTCGTGTGTTGGATGTAACCTTGTTAGTTTTGGATATGCGTGATTTTGATGTAACTTTAGGCATGGATTGGTTGGCCGCCAATCACGCTAGTATTGATTATTCTCGTAAGGAGGTAGTGTTTAGTCCTCCTACCGAGCCCAGTTTTAAGTTTAAAGGGGTAGGGACCGTGGTCATACCTAAAGTAATTTCGGCTATGAAGTCCAGTAAGTTACTCAACCAGGGTACCTGGAGTATTTTGGCCAGTGTGGTGGATACTAGGGAAGTTGAGACTTCTTTGACCTCAGAACCTGTGGTAAGAGAATATCCTGATGTATTTCCAGAAGAGCTTCCGGGACTTCCGCCTCACAGGGAGATTGATTTTGCTATAGAGTTGGAGCCAGGCACCGCTCCCATCTTCAGAGCCCCTTATAGGATGGCTCCTGCTGAATTGAAAGAATTGAAGGTACAGTTACAGGAATTGCTTGACAAAGGTTTTATTCGACCTAGTGTGTCGCCTTGGGGTGCACCAGTACAGTTTGTGAAGAAGAAGGATGGATCGATGCATCTTTGTATAGATTACAGAGAACTTAATAAGGTGACAGTCAAGAATAGGTATCCACTGCCCAGAATTGATGATTTGTTTGATCAGTTGCAAGGAGCCACTGTATTCTCTAAGATTGATTTACGCTCGGGTTACCATCAGTTGAGGATTAAAGACAGTGATATTCCTAAGACTGCTTTTCGTTCGAGGTATAGACATTATGAATTCATTGTAATGTCTTTTGGATTGACAAATGCACCTGCTGTATTTATGGATCTGATGAACAGAGTGTTTAAGGACTTCTTGGACACTTTTGTAATAGTCTTCATTGATGACATTTTAGTTTATTCTAAGACCGAGGCTGAACATGAGGAACATTTGCATAAGGTTTTAGAGACTCTTCGAGCGAATAAACTTTATGCTAAGTTCTCAAAGTGTGAATTCTGGTTGAAGCAGGTGGCTTTCCTTGGTCATGTGGTTTCTAGTGAGGGAGTTTCTGTGGATTCTGCAAAGATTGAGGCTATTACTAGTTGGTCCCGACCCTCTACTGTCGGTGTGGTTCGTAGTTTTCTGGGTTTAGCAGGTTATTACCGGAGGTTTGTGGCAGATTTTTCTCGTATAGCTACTCTCTTGACCCAGCTGACCAGGAAGGAGACTCATTTTGTTTGGAGCCCAGCTTGTGAGGATAGTTTTCAGAACCTTAAGTAGAGGTTAGTTACTGCACCGATCCTGACAGTACCGATGGATCTGGGAGTTTCGTGATTTACAGTGATGCTTCTAAGAAAGGATTGGGTTGTGTTTTGATGCAGCAGGGCAAGGTAGTTGCATATGCCTCTCGTCAGTTGAAAAGTCATGAGCAGAACTACCCTACACATGATTTAGAGTTAGCAGCAGTAGTGTTTGCACAGAAAATCTGGAGACACTACTTGTAAGGTGAAAAGATACAGATATTTACTGACCATAAGAGCCTGAAATACTTCTTCACCCAGAAGGAGTTAAATATGAGACAGCGAAGGTGGCTTGAGTTAGTAAAAGATTATGAATGTGAGATATTATATCATCCAGGTAAAGCGAATGTGGTAGCTGATGCTCTTAGTAGGAAAGTATCACATTCAGCAGCGCTTATTACTAGTCAGGTACCGATACATTGAGACCTTGAGAGAGCTGAGATTGCAGTATCTGTGGGGGCAATTGCCTCACAGTTAGCTCAGTTAACAGTACAACCAACTCTGAGGCAGAAGATTATTGATGCTCAGAGTAGTGATCCTTATTTGGAGGAGAGACGTCGCCTTGTAGGAACAGGACAGACTGATGAGTTCTCTATATCCTCTGATGGTGGGCTGTTGTTTGAAAGACGTCTGTGTGTGCCAGCGGACGCTGCAGTTAAGACAGACTTGTTGAACGAAGCCCATAATTCCCCATTTTCCATGCATCCGGGTAGTACGAAAATGTATCAAGATCTGAAACGAGTTTATTGGTGGCGTAATATGAAGAGGGAAGTGGCAGAGTTTGTTAGTAGGTGCTTGGTGTGCCAATAGGTTAAAGTACATAGGCAGAAACCAGAAGGTTTGTTCCAACCTTTGAGTGTGCCAGAGTGGAAGTGGGAGAATGTGTCGATGGATTTTATTACAGGACTGCCTAGAACCCTGAAGGGGTACACAGTAATTTGGGTTGTTGTAGACAGACTTACGAAGTCGGCACACTTTGTCCCAGGTAAATCCACTTATACTACTAGTAAGTGGGCACAGTTATATTTAATTGAGATTGTGAGACTGCGTGGAGTGCCTGTGTCTATTGTTTCTGACAGAGATGCACGTTTCACTTCCAAGTTTTGGAAGGGACTTCAGACTGCCATGGGCACGAGGTTAGATTTCAGTACGGCTTTTCATCCACAGACTGACAGTCAAACTGAACGTTTGAACCAAGTTTTAGAGGATATGCTACGAGCCTGTGTTCTAGAGTTTCTAGGTAGTTGGGACTCTCACTTACATTTAATGGAGTTTGCTTATAATAACAGTTTTCAAGCTACCATTGGCATGGCACCATTTGAAGCTTTGTATGGTAAATGTTGTAGAACTCCTGTTTGTTGGAATGAGGTTGGTGAACAACGATTGATGGGTCCTGAGTTGGTTCAGTCTACTCATGAGGCTATTCAGAAGATTAGAGCACGTATGCAAACAACGCAGAGTAGACAGAAAAGCTATGCTGATGTGAGATGGAAAGACCTCGAGTTTGATGTGGGAGATAAGGTGTTCTTGAAGGTAGCACCTATGAAGGGTGTTATGCGTTTTGAAAAGAAGGGGAAGTTAAGTCCTCGTTTTGTGGGACCGTTTGAGATTTTAGAAAGAATCGGTATTGTGGCATATCGCTTGGCATTACCACCATCTCTCTCTACAGTTCATAATATTTTCCATGTTTCGATGTTGAGAAAGTACGTGGCAGATCCATCTCATGTGGTGGACTATGAACCACTAGAGATTGACGAGAATTTGAGCTATGTGGAGCAACCAGTTGAGATTCTGGCTAGAGATGTGAAGATGCTTCGAAATAGAGGAATTTCATTAATAAAGGTGTTGTGGCGCAATCACCGAGTTGAAGAGGCAACCTGGGAGCGGGAAGATGATATGAGAGCTCGTTACCCAGACTTGTTCCAGGGTTAGAACTTTCGAGGACGAAAGTTTCTTAAGGAGGGAAGAATGTAACACCCCAAAATTTTGAGGTAATCCTCTAAATTTACTCTTTAAATTTTGTTAAGACTTTAAGAAGTTGTGGGGGTTTTAATTTAATCAAGTTTGGTGAAGAGAAGTTTTTTTTTTATAATAATTATAATATAATAATAGTTATATTATTATTATTATTATTATTATTATTATTATTATTATTATTATTA